>CAWUFW010006146.1:453985-586485 GCA_963921515.1 Calotriton arnoldi
AGTGAGGTACCATTTTTCTCAGAAGACTTTGGGGAACGCAGGGTGGGTGGAATTTTGTGGATCCACGCAGATTCCAGAACTTTCCACCACAGAAATGTGAGGAAAATTTGGGTTTTTTGACAATTGTTTAGGTTTGCAAGGGATTTCGGCTAACAGAACCTGGTGAGAGCCAGTCAAGTCACCCCATCCTGGATTACCCTGGGTGTCTAGTTTTCAAAAATGTATATGTTTGCTAGGTTTCCTAGGTGCCGGCAGAGCTAGGGTTCAAAAACTACAGCTAGGCACTTTGCAAAAAAAGGGTCATTTTTCACTGTGAAAATGTGGTGTGTCCACGTTGCGTTTTGCGCCGTTTCCTGTTGCGGGCACAAGGCCTACACACACAAGTGAGGTACCATTTTTCTCAGAAAACTTTGGGGAACGCGGAGTGGGTGGAATTTTGTGGATCCACGCAGATTCCATAACTTTCCACCACAGAAATGTGAGGAAAATGTGTTTTTTTTTGACAACTGTTTAGGTTTGCAAGGGATTCTGGGTAACAGAACCTGGTGAGAGCCAGTCAAGTCACCCCATCCTGGATTTCTCTGGGTGTCTAGTTTTCAAAAATGTATAGGTTTGCTAGGTTTCCCTAGGTGCCGCCAGAGCTAGGGTTAAAACGTACAGCTAGGCACTTTGCAAGAAAAGGGTCATTTTTCACTGTGAAAATGTGGTGTGTCCACGTTGCGTTTTGCGCCGTTTCCTGTCGCAGGCACTAGGCCTACCCACACAAGTGAGGTACCATTTTTCTCTGAAGACTTTGGGGAATGCGGAGTGGGTGGAATTTTGTGGATCCACCCAGATTCCATAACTTTCCACCACAGAAATGTGAGGAAAATGTGGTTTTTTGACAATTTTGTAGGTTTGCAAGAGATTCTGGGTAACAGAACCTGGTGAGAGCCAGTCAAGTCCCCCATCCTGGATTTCCCTGGGTGTCTAGTTTTAAAAATGTATAGGTTTGCTAGGTTTCCTAGGTGCCGGCAGAGCTAGGGTTAAAAAACTACAGCTAGGCACTTTGCAAAAAAAGGGTCATTTTTCACTGTGAAAATGTGGCGTGTCCACGTTGCGTTTTGTGCCGTTTCCTGTCGCGGGCACTAGGCCTACCCACACAAGTGAGGTACCATTTTTCTCAGAAGACTTTGGGAAACGCGGGGTGGGTGGAGTTTTGTGGATCCACACAGATTCCAGAACTTTCCACCACAGAAATGTGAGGAAAATGTGGTTTTTTTGACAATTGTTTAGGTTTGCAAGGGATTCCGGCTAACAGAACCTGGTGAGAGCCAGTCAAGTCACCCCATCCTGGATTCCCCTGGGTGTCTAGTTTTAAAAATGTATAGGTTTGCTAGGTTTCCATAGGTGCCGGCAGAGCTAGGGTTAAAAAACTACAGCTAGGCACTTTGCAAAAAAAGGGTCATTTTTCACTGTGAAAATGTGGTGTGTCCACGTTGCGTTTTGCGCCGTTTCCTGTGACGGGAAATAGGCCTACCCACACAAGTGAGGTACCATTTTTCTCAGAAGACTTTGGGGAACGCAGGGTGGGTGGAATTCTGTGGATCCACGCAGATTCCAGAACTTTCCACCACAGAAATGTGAGGAAAATGTGTTTTTTTTGACAATTGTTTAGGTTTGCAAGGGATTCCGGCTAACAGTACCTGGTGAGAGCCAGTCAAGTCACCCCATCCTGGATTCCCCTGGGTGTCTAGCTTTCAAAAATGTATAGGTTTGCTAGGTTTCCCTAGGTGCCGGCAGAGCTAGGGTTCAAGATCTACAGCTAGGCACTTTGCAAAAAAGGGCCATTTTTCACTGTGAAAATGTGGTGTGTCCATGTCGCGTTTTGGGCCGTTTCCTGTTGCGGGCACAAGGCCTACCCACACAAGTGAGGTACCATTTTTCTCGGAAGACTTTGGGGAACGCGGAGGGGGTGGAATTTTGTGGATCCACGCAGATTCCATAACTTTCCACCACAGAAATGTGAGGAAAATGTGGTTTTTTTGACAATTGTTTAGGTTTGCAAGGGATTCTGGGCAACAGAACCTGGTGAGAGCCAGTCAAGTCACCCCATCCTGGATTTCCCTGGGTGTCTAGTTTTCAAAAATGTATAGGTTTGCTAGGCTTCCCTAGGTGACGGCAGAGCTAGGGTTCAAAAACTACAGCTAGGCACTTTGCAAAAAAAGGGTCATTTTTCACTGTGAAAATGTGGTGTGTCCACGTTGCGTTTTGCGCCGTTTCCTGTCATGGGCAATAGGCCTACCCACACAAACGAGGTACCATTTTTCTCAGAAGACTTTCAGGAACGCAGGGTGGGTGGAATTTTGTGGATCCACGCAGATTCCAGAACTTTCCACCACAGAATTGTGAGAAAAATGTGGGTTTTTTTGACAATTGTTTAGGTTTGCAAGATATTCTGGGTAACAGAACCTGGTGAGAGCCAGTCAAGTCACCCCATCCTGGATTTCCCTGGGTGTCTAGTTTTCAAGAATGTATAGGTTTGCTAGGTTTCCCTAGGTGCCGGCAGAGCTAGGGTTAAAAACCTACAGCTAGGCACTTTGCAAGAAAAGGGTCATTTTTCACTGTGAAAATGTGGTGTGTCCACGTTGCGTTTTCCGCCGTTTCCTGTCGCGGGCACTAGGCCTACCCACACAAGTGAGGTACCATTTTTCTCGGAAGACTTTGGGGAACGCGGGTGGGTGGAATTTTGTGGATCCACGCAGATTCCAGAACTTTCCACCACAGAAATGTGAGGAAAATGTGTTTTTTGGACAATTCTTTAGGTTTGCAAGGGATTCTGGGTAACAGAACCTGGTGAGAGCCAGTCAAGTCACCCCATCCTGGATTTCGCTGGGTGTCTAGTTTTCAAAAATGTATAGGTTTGCTAGTTTTCCCTAGGTGCCGGCAGAGCTAGGGTTCAAAAACTACAGCTAGGCACTTTGCAAAAAAAGGGTCATTTTTCACTCTGAGAAAGTGGTGTGTCTTCGTTGCGTTTTGCGCTGTTTCCTGTCGTGGGCACTACGCCTCCCACACAAGTGAGGACCCATTTTTCTCGGAAGACTTTGGGGAACGCGGGGTGGGTGGAATTTTGTGGATCCACACAGATTCCAGAACTTTCCACCACCGAAATGTGAGGAAAATGTGTATTTTTTGACAATTTTTAGGTTTGCAAGGGATTCTGGGTAACAGAACCTGGTGAGAGCCAGTCAAGTCACCCCTTCCTGGATTTCCCTGGGTGTCTAGTTTTCAAAAATGTATAGGTTTGCCCAGTTTCCATAAGTGCCGGCAGAGCTAGGGTTCAAAAACTACAGCTAGGCACTTTGCAAAAAAAGGGTCATTTTTTACTGTTAAAATGTGGTGTGCCCACGTTGCGTTTTGCGCCGTTTCCTGTCACGGGCACTAGGCCTACCCACACAAGTGAGGTACCATTTTTCTTGGAAGACTTTGGGGAACGCGGGGTGGGTGGAATTTTGTGGATCCACGTAGATTCCAGAACTTTCCACCACAGAAATGTGAGGAAAATGTGTTTTTTTTGACAATTTTTTAGGTTTGCAAGGGATTCTGGGTAACAGAACCTGGTGAGAACTAGTCAAGTCACCCCATCCTGGATTCCCCTGGGTGTCTAGTTTTTCAAAAATGGATAGGTTTGCTATGGGGTGCTAGGTGGCGCACGAGCAAGATGGCCGCACTGTTGTGAGGCTCCTGCAGCTCGGTGCATCCATCCGCTCAATTATCCTTCCCAGATGGACCCTATCGTCAGTTAATTAATGCTTCCTGTCGATTGAATTCCCATGCACCTCCGCTGTAAGTTTGGTGCGGATCGCAAGTTTCCTTCGGCAGTTATTCCCGCCGCCCGCTTCTACCGGTAGGAGGGCTTGATCCGCCCGTAGCTCCTGCTGGGCGCGCGGAGGCACGGCGACACCGAGGCGCCCACGAGGTGACTAGGCCCGGCCGGAGCGACCCACGATTTCGGCACCTGGAATACGGGGGTGAGTGCGCAAGGGCCTGCCATCAGCATGGACTGTAAAACGCTACGCTTTTCCCTTATGAACATAGCCGGAGCAGTGCCTTTCTCCTTGCTTTGCCCCCATAGCTCTCCATCAACGCCACAGCGCGAGGCGCACCGCTACTACTGCTGATCCCAGGGTGACTGGCCCACTACTAGCAACGCCGTTTAATCCACTCACCATTACTTGACTGCCGCGACGCCCATTTACGAACTGCACAGCGGCCAAAATTCCTGCAAGCACTGTGGACCGCACGGCCTGGGTGGTCCCACATAATCGTCGCATAAGATCTTCTCCTCTTCCGACTGAGTGACGCTGCGACCCGGCGCTCCGGCTAGTCATTCCCCTACAGATTAAGGGACGCATGCATAGCCCTTCGGTGCCGTCATTTGGGACTCTCTGCACTCGCTTATTGCCCCATCCTGCAGGACACAGCACTAGTGCCTCTGCTATTAACGTACTACTTGCCCAGACACACCTCTAGTAAAGAGCAACGAGTCGTTACGTTGGAGCTGGCTCTGGCCTAACAGATCAATTGATCAGAATTGCACTTCTGTCATTCCTCGCCATGCTGCCTTCCTGTGCCTGGTCATAATTGTGTGGCCTCATGCGTCCTTAGGCCTGCTTGCTGCTGTTGGCCCGTGGCTAGAGTCTGCCGAGGTGAGTGTGGGTGCGACCAAAGCATAGCCGATGCCCTGCGGGTGGCGAATGAGTGGCCGACCGGACTTCGCATAGAGAACGACGATCCAGACATTCCTGGTTGCCCGTGGGGACTGTGTAGACCAGGGGTGCTCTGGGCTCCCCGATCCACGAGCGAGGAGGCTGCACGTCACGCACTCGTCTGCTGCTGCTGCTGTTTTCCTGCTGCGCCACGCTAAACATGGGGAAGCCAGATGCAAAACAGCCAAGGCTGATGTTTGAGACGAAGAAAAGCGCCTGTCTTCATCAAGAAGAAACTGACGGAACTAGCGGCGCACCTGCACAGGGAACAGCTAACCCACTGGCTGAAGAAGTGAAGTCCATTCTCCTTGAAGTTAGGCAGGGCCTCTCTACCCTCGCAGACAAAATGGATGCCATGACCACGCGTATGGATGCCATTGTGCACAAGCTGGACGGCCATGAGGAGCGCATCACGGAAACAGAGCGCCGCATTTCTGATGCTGAGGACGCCACGACCCATATTCAGGCAAATGTGGCACAAATGGATAAACTACTGAAGATCATTGCAGCGAAGAATGAAGACATCGAAGCTAGAAGCCGGTGCAACAACATACGTGTCCTTGGCATCCCTGAAAGTACCAATACTGGAAAGATGGAGGAGTATGTAGAAAGAATGCTGCTGGCAACAATTGGTGCTGAAGCTCTCTCTTCCCAATTTATTGTCCAGCGTGCGCATCGGTCGTTGGGCCCTCGCCCTCCACCAGGGAGCCTGCCAAGGCCCATCATTGCTCGGCTCCTCAATTATCGGGATCGGGATGTTGCCCTCCAGATGGCCCGAGAGAAACGACAGCTTAGCTTTGAAGGCAATGCGTTTACTATATACCCAGACTTCACAGCAACCGCCCAGGAAGAAAGACGCAAGTTCCTCCCTGCTAAACAGAAGCTACGACAGGCCCAAATAGACTATTCGCTGTTATATCCTGCTCGGCTGAGAATCACGCATCAAGGCAAACAATTCTTCTGCACTAAACCCCAACAAGTGGATGACTTCCTAAAGAGACTTCAACGCTGAAACACCACCCCTGCCTCACCGGACGCTTCATCCAGACCAACATCACCGTCCACAGGGTAGCTGTCACTTGCGACACACAAAGCACACTCCTTATGATGTCTGTGACATTGCGTGGACATCACGCTGCGGAACTGCTGAACTGTGCATTATTCAGAGCGGGGACTTTCTTCGACACTGTACACTAGATAAGTAATGTATGTGGTCCACATGATGATTAATGCTGAGCACCCTCAGCTCTCTCAGGGGTCGTCGATACCATCACTCTGACGCTCTGAGGGCGGGGTATCACCGTGCATGACCCTAGACGATTCCCCCCGAGGGTGTTCCCCCTTTGAGCTTTGCTGCAAAGTTGCACGCAGCTTGTTTATAACATATTGGGGTATATGGGTGGGGGTTGGGGATGGTATTTCTGGCATGTTTGGGATGCTTCAGTGAGAGGGGGAGGGGCGGGTGTTCGTCTTTGAGTTTTCTGACATATACATGACACAGCATGTTAGACAGCCATGTGATTATACTCCTATTCTCTCCGCGATCGTTGCATTGCCAACATGCCGCCCGCCACGGGCACCAAAAGCACATGACTAGCCTGACACCTCACCAGAAATTGCAGATCATTTTGTGGAATGTTAGAGGGTTGGGGGATCCACGCAAGCGCCGCCAGATACTGGCATACGTGGACCGGCACCAGATACATGTTGCGCTGCTCCAAGAAACCCACATCAGTCCCCGACACACAACCACCTTTGCACATAGATGGGCTGACCATAGGATATTCTCCTCCTACTCCTCGTATGCTAGGGGAATGGCCATTCTCATAAAAAAACTGACTCCCTTTGCTCTGGCTGGGACCTTAATAGATCAACACGGGAGATATTGTCTTGCATGGGGGCGGCTGGGGACGGATTCGGTTACTTTAGCATGTTGCTATGGCCCCAACGTTGATACCCCTGACTTATTCACCACACTTTGGGGAAATATTATGGAGATAGGCTCCACTCACATAATATGGGGGGGAGATTTCAATGTTGTACTCAATCCGGCCGTTGACAGGTCTAACCCGGTGCCGCATCATTATACTAGATCACAGGCGGCACTGCAGGGCATAGTGACAGACAATAGTTTTCTGGACGCCTGTCGCTACATTCATCCCCATAAAGCGGAGGGAACACATTTTACTGCGCAGGCTGCTTCCTGGGCACGATTGGACTATTGTTTGCTCTCCCGCGGACTAGGCCCATTGGTAAATACTATCGAGCACCTGGCCAGAACATACTCCGACCACTCCCCTGTTAAACTTACACTCGTCTCCCCGGGATATGGCGCCCTGCGTAGTAACTGGAGACTACAACCTTTGGCGCTGCTTGACACAGCATTCCACAGTGAACTGGGGGAAGAAATTAAGGATTTTTTTCAACCAAACAAGGGCTCTGTAGGCAGTGTTGGAACGGTGTGGGAGGCCTTTAAGGTCACAATTCGAGGATTTTGCATCTCGAAAAGTTCAGGGATCTTGCAAGATATACTGGGCACTTTACGGAGATTAGAGGCTGAGCTCAAAGCGCTTGAGGGCCGCCTCCACGCGGGAGGTGCTAGCCAAACCCAACGTGAATTCCGTGACAAACTCTCGGAGTATACTGCTACAGCTGATCGAGAGACACGATTTAGGGGTAAATACTGGATGGCCCGCCGCTATGGCGAGGGAGAGCGACCCGGGAAGGCCCTGGCTGAAACAATACGGAAACCCCCGTTTTGTTTACATTTTAGAGGTATATGGTCATGGGGAAGTAATTCATCGCGATACCTCCGACATTCTCAACACATTTACTGCACATTACACCTCCCTCTACACGTCACAAAGGCGAGACTGTCTTGAGCTGGATGATTTCCTGGGAGAGGTGGCACTAGGCTGGTTGGGAGATTCGCAGCGGGAATTCCTCAGCGCTCCTTTCGAACTGGATGAAATACGAGAAGCCATAATGCATATGAAATCGGACAAAGCCCCTGGTCTGGACGGGTTACCCATCGAATTTTACAAAACATATATAGACCAACTGGTCCCTATTCTTAAAGAACTTTTTGAAGACTCCCTTGAGACTGGCACACTTCCCCCTTCCATGAGAGCAGCGCTCATTACTTCCCTCCTCAAACCAGGAAAATCGCCACTACATTGCGACTCTTACAGACCATTGTCTCTCATTAATTGTGACACTAAAATCCTGGCCAAGGTTATAGCCAATAGATTAAATTTGCTAATGGAGAAATTGGTTCTCCCTGATCAGGCAGGCTTCGTTCCGGGGCGAGCAACCACACACAATCTCCGCACCTTCTTCTCCATCCTCCATAATGTAGATGCCGAACTGCCGCTGGCGGCAGTGTTTTTAGACGCCACCAAGGCGTTTGACTCTGTAGAGTGGGATTACCTACTCGGAGTATTGCAGCGGATGGGCTTCCCTCCTTTGTTTCTCTCGTGGATAAGATTGCTATACCAACTCCCCACAGCTAAAGTCCTAATTAATGGTCACTTATCTACCGCCTTTCCCATCACTAGAGGTACCCGACAGGGGTGCCCATTGTCCCCCCTACTTTTTGCCCTGGCGATTGAACCACTGGCGGCTAAACTGCGGCAACACCACCAGGACAAGGCCTTACGGTATAATATGCGTCAGATCCTCCTATCCCTATATGCGGATGACATCACTCTTTATGTCAGGGATCCGCAACACAACATTAACCCCTTGCTGCGGGAATTCATTGTTTTTGGGAGATTGTCCGGGATCCACATCAATTGGGGAAAGTTACAAATTTTTCCACTCACTCCCGCGGTCACTCAGTTTGCCCTGGATTTCCCGCTGGAGTGGTGTGGTACTGACATGTGCTACCTGGGGATCCGCATCTCTGGAGACAGAGAGGAACTGATGCGCCTCAACTATGGCACCACTCTAGATTGCATAACAAGTTGCGTCACTCGATGGATCTCCCTGCCGCTTTCCCTAGCGGGACGAGCCTCCTTAATTAAAATGGTGGTGCTCCCGCAACTTCTGTACCTATTCCTTAATATCCCGTACCATCCTGGACGACATTTTTTTAAGTCGCTACGGTCTGAAATGATCAGGCTAGTATGGGGGGCAAGCAACCGCGTCTGCAATGGAACGTTCTCACTAAGCCCTATGCGCAGGGAGGGTTTGACATTCCGAATTTTGAGCTTTATTATACATGCGCGCAGGCCCATTATGCTTATTTTTGGTTCCACCCCCTAGATATATGCCTCAGGTTGCGGCAGAGCAGTGGCTGGCAGACCCTATACCCTTAGCGGGAGTGCTGTGCGCCGCCACTCGTCCACGGGACAAGGCGCCCACCACAATCACATGCACGATAGATGCTTGGCATCGCATTCTGGCTCTTTTACAACAACCCCTGTTGTACTCACCATTGCTTCCCCTTTCATATCACCCCCGCATGCAATTGCTCCAAGAGAAAGGGTTTCATAACCTTCTGGAATGGGCCAAAATTGCCACATGGGGTGATCTCTACCACAACGGGATGTTCAGATCGCTCGATCAAATGTTCCATGAGTTCCAACCCTCTCCTCTAGATGTCTTTCTCTACACACGGCTCCGTCAAGGCGTCAGATCTATCACTCCGGAGTTCCCTCGGGAACCCCTCAGTCTTGCCCCCTTACACTTGATGCTGCAGGCAACCTCGCCGGGACACTTAGTTTCCACACTTTATCATGCCATACATACTCAACAGGAGGAATTACCTTGCCCGTCCCGTGCACACTGGGACTCAGAATTAGGCAGTGAACTGACAGATGAGCAATGGACATACTGTTGCCTATAAACAGAGCAAATATCTGCAAGTAGTAGATTACGGATCACGCATTTAAAATTTTTACAACGCTTGTATTACACCCCAGTCAAAATGTATAAACATAAACTAAAAGACTCGGATCGCTGTGATAGATGCGGCACCCCTGGAGCTGACTTCCTTCATTTGGCCTGGGAGTGTCCGGGGGTGAGTGATTACTGGGGACAGGTTTTTGTTGCCATGGAGCAGATGACAATGATCTCCCTGGAGCGCACTCCACTGATAGCTTTATTAGGCTACACTAAATGTATCCCCAAACCATACCGCCGTTATCTCGCCACTGTCATGCTGCTCGCTAAACGCCGCGTGGCCTGCCGTTGGGGCAGGAGACGTGCGCCTAAGTTTAAAGAGTGGCTTAGAGATTTAATATATTGTCAGGAGCAGCTGACTAACTATGCAGATACACTCCCCCGGGCTTCACGCCCTTAGGATATCTGGGATCCTCTCAAAAACTACCTGCTAGCGCACCCGCAAGATGCCCCGACTGACAATCCAGAAACAGAGGCGCCATAGGGCTATCAATTTGATAGTGTGCGAGGGGTATGTGTGGGGCAAATGTTTGGACAACCCTCTACAGCTCATCTGCTTTCATGACACGCCTAAGGTTCTAAAGCGCTGCATAAAGTACTGGTGTCGGGATGTCGCTGTCGGGCGACGCTGGACTGTTCATTTCCTCACTGCATGTTTCGGTAATGCTGCGCTCAATGTCAATCTGTGATTTCTGACCTGCCTTGTTGTAATGTATGCACAAAGCAAATATAGATGTCGTTGTAGACTACACTATTGCAGATTTGTATGGAGCGCTGTTTTCGAGAGACAAGGACATTATCCTCATTCCTCTGTATCATGTCTGCCACTATATGCTCATATCAGTAATGTAATGTTTCGTTGCATAAAACAATAAAAAGAGTTTTAAATAAAAATGTATAGGTTTGCTAGGTTTCCCTAGGTGCCGGCAGAGCTAGGGTTAAAAAACTACAGCTAGGCACTTTGCAAAAAAAGGGTCATTTTCCACTGTGAAAATGTGGTGTGTCCATGTTGCGTTTTGGTCCGTTTCCTGTCGCGGGCACTAGGCCTACCCACACAAGTGAGGTACCATTTTTCTCGGAAGACTTTGGGGAACGCGGGGTGGGTGGAATTTTGTGGATCCACGTAGATTCCAGAACTTTCCACCACAGAAATGTGAGGAAAATGTGGGGTTTTTTGACAATTTTTTAGGTTTGCAAGGGATTCTGGGTAACAGAACCTGGTGAGAGCCAGTCAAGTCACCCCATCCTGGATTCCCCTGGGTGTCTAGTGTTCAAAAATGTACAGGTTTGCTTTGTTTCCCTAGGTGCCGGCAGAGCTGGGGTTCAAAAACTACAGCTAGGCACTTTGCAAAAAAAGGGTCATTTTTCATTGTGAAAATGTGGTGTGTCCACGTTGCGTTTTGAGCCGTTTCCTGTCGTGGGCACTAGGCCTACCCACACAAGTGAGGTACCATTTTTATCGGGAGACTTAGGGGAACACAGAATTGTAGAGAAACTGTTATTACCTATTGACTTTCGATGCATTTCTGCCTTCCAAATGAAAGACAATGTGTAAAAAAGAAGTCATTTTGAAAAATGACCTATAATTCTCATGCTAGTATGGGTACTCCCAATTTCGGAAATGTGCAAATATCTACTGTTTCTAAATTCTATATTTTGTTCCCATTTCAGAAATACATAGGTGTCTTTCATACCGATTGTTCCATGTATACATTTTCCCAGAATAATTGCTACATACCCGGTACATAATAAAAAAACATTGCAATTCCCTGTTTTTTATCCGACCACTCGGCGGTGAAGGTCTCCCTGTCCTTGGCTTCCCGACGTCCTACTCGCAGGTTTTGGCGCCTCCGCGATACCCTATTGCAGCGCCCTACGATCATACAGCAAATCCAAACATGCATGACTGATTATCTTGCCCTTAACGACATCCCTACCATTTCTGCGACAACATTATGGGAAGCATTGAAGGCAATGGTGCGGGGGAAGTTCCTGGGCATTGCGGCGGCTGATAATAAAGACCGGAGGGACAAACAGGAGCGCCTAATGGGGGAGGTGGCTGAACTAGAGCGCATTCACCAACGGACCGGGGCACCCCGGGTTTGGAAACTGCTTAAGGCCGCTAGGGCGCAGCTGGCAGGTCTGGACGTTGACAGGGCGGAGTACGCAGCTCTTCGCCTGAAACACGCCTTCTATGTTGGGGATGACAGAGGTGGGCGCCTTCTCGCTAACCGGCTCGGTGCACAGCGGCAAGCGTCTCGCGTTGCTGTGGTCCGGGATCAGCAGGGGAAGGACTGTGGTACTGATCCGGAGATTGTGGATACGTTTCGACAATTCTATGAGACCCTATATGCAGCCCAAACCTTGCCTGAGGACGGGCCAACCCAATACTTGCAGGGAGTGGCCACGGCCAAACTCCTTCCAAGCCAGGCGGCAGAGTTCGAGGCCCCCATCCGATTGGAGGAGGTAATCTCTGCGATCTCCCGTCTGAAACTCAATAAGTCGCCGGGTCCAGACGGGTTCTCCTAGGTTTTTTATAAAAAGTTTTGCACAACGCTGGCTCCGATTCTGGTACGGGTCTTTAATTCAATAGGGTCCACATCGGATTCTCCTCTCCCGCCCTCTATGTTGGAAGCGCTGATAACGGTGATACCTAAGCCGGGCAAGGAGAAGCGCCTCTGCGGTTCTTTCCGCCCTATATCTCTCCTCAACGTCGATTTAAAGATCTTTACCGGTATCCTGGCGTGCAGGCTTTCTCGCCATCTCCCAGGGCTGTTCGACCCGGATCAGTCCGGGTTTGTTCCTGGCCATCAGTGCTCCGATAATACCAAGCGGCTCCTCCATTTGGTGGACAGGTCGGAGCGTTTTCCAGCGGAGCGAATGATTCTCTCTGTCGACGCTGAAAAAGCGTTCGACAGGGTTCATTGGCCGTACCTCAAGGCAACCCTGGCCCACTTTGGTCTCCCCAACCGTTTCATCGACTGGGTTTTGGTAGCTACACACACCCCACGGCCACGGTGCGGGTGAATGGGATGGCTTCAGCGGTCTTTCCTATACGCAGAGGAACGCGACAGGAGTGCCCGCTATCGCCGCTCCTGTTCGCCCTCTATATGGAGCCCATGGCCCAAAGGGTTAGAGATGACCCCAATATTAGGGGGGCGAGATTCGGGGGGTCAGAGCATAAGCTCTGCCTCTATGCGGACGATGTGGTGGCCACACTGGAGCACCCCAGAGATTCCCTGCCGGCTCTGCTGGACGAACTGAACAGGTTTGCACTGGCCTCGGGCTTTAAGATTAATGTGCACAAGTCACAAGCCCTGGATCTCTCTCTGGGGCCGGCGACGCTGGAGATGTTACAGCGTTCCTACCCAATCCAGTGGGCGTGCGATTCCATCACCTACTTAGGTTTGCAAGTCTCCGCTACCATCAAAACTACGGCAACGATGAACTACACGGCAATCCTGAGGCAGGTCCGTGACTCCCTTCGGAAATGGAGACCGCACTCCCTCTCCTGGTTGGGCCGCATAGCGGCCGTGAAAATGGTGATATTGCCTCAAATTCTCTACCTGTTTCATACGCTTCCGCTGGTGCCGCCGACAGCGGTCATACGCTCGCTGCAGCGGGACATTGAGCGCTTTGTCTGGCGGGATCAGAGAGCACGGCTACGCCGGGAACTCACCTATAGAGATCCGGTGGAGGGGGGATTGGGAGTCCCTGATCTATTAGCTTATTGGTGGGCAGCCCAACTGCGAGCACTAGTGGAGTGGTCTCGACCCGAATCTGAGAAACACTGGCTATTTATGGACCGTTCCCTTGCTGGCCAGCCCCTATGGTGGGTCCCTTTCCTTGAGCGCGCGAGGAGGCCTCGTAACCTGTACCTTTCTGAGGTGACTCGTCCTATACTAGCGGCCTGGGATAGGGTGGCGGTGTCTAGAGGGCTTACATCGTTCCCGTCCCTGATTACGCCTATAGCACAAAACCCTGACTTTACGCCGGGGCTTGAACCCGGGAGGTTTCACCACTGGACCAAGGAAGCTTGCCGCTCCATAGGCCACTTTTGTGATCTTTCAGGACTCCGCTCTTTTTCTGCTTTACGGAAAGACCATGATCTCCCGGAAACGGTGCGGTACCGCTACCTTCAGATCAGACATTGGGTTCTACACAGCGAGGTGCGGGAGGGGGCGGAGAGACTCCTGACTTCGTTTGAGAAGTGGCTTCTTACGCGACATAGTGACGCACGCTTGACTTCGGACTTATACCAATTTACCAGATGCACCTTGGACTCTGGGAAGACCCCCGGCCAACGACGATGGGAGGGGGAGCTGGGTAGGACCCTGACGCAGAAAGAATGGACTGATATTTATTACAGGGCCCGTCGCACGGCACGCAATGTGGCCTCCGTTGAGGCGGCCACCAAAGTGGCTACTTACTGGTACTTAACTCCCGTTAGACTTCATAGAGGCATCCTGCTCGAAGCCCGCAGTGCTGGCGAGCTTGTGGTTCACTGGGCACTCTCACCCACCTGCTGTGGGAGTGTCCCTCCCTGGGGGCCTATTGGCAACAGATCCTCGATGAGGTAGACTCTCACTTTGACACCCAGAGCCCCAGGTTCCCAGCCTACGTTCTCCTGGGCCTCCCTAACGCCCTTACCTTTCCTCTTAAGTCCCGAAGGGGTAAACAGATGGCGCTTGCCCTGGGTGCAGCGATTCAAAATGTCCTGACTCACTGGGGCACCAAGACAGTCCCTACCCGCCTGGGATGGCTTCATAGGTTGTGGGCCATTCTGGGAATGGAAAAGATCTCTCTCTCTTTGACTCACCCGGGGGCTTCATTTCACGAGCTGTGGGCACCCTTTCTCACGCTATTGACCTCTGAATTCACGGAACTCACCTGCCCTAAATATCTACGCCTACTGAGACTTGCGGACCCCCCCAGGCCGCCTGCCCCAAGTTCGGATACTACCTAGCATACTGTGTGCAGATCGTGTTCAGAGTGTCTTCAATGTTCCCACTTCATAGAGATGTGTACTTGCTCGAGGAGGAGGGGGAGGGGAGGGAGGGGGGATGTTTTTCCTTTTGTTATCTCTTCTTTTTTCTTTTCTTTTCTACTCTATCTCTGACTGGCTGAACATTTCAGTACGATTGCCGGGTTGCACCCCGATGACCATAGAGCAAGCTGGCTTGTTCGTTCCTTTCTCTGTGTTTGAAATCAAATAAAAGAAATTTAAGCAAAAAAAAAAAAAACATTGCAAGACGCTGCTCAGTTATTGGCTCTGGGTTCATCGGGTTCTTAGTGAACCTACAAGTCCTATATATCCCCACAACCAGAAAGGTCTAGCGGATGTAACGGTATATTGCTTTCAAACAGCTGTCATAATTAGAAGAAGTTACAGGTGAAAACGTTGACACAAATGGCTGTTTTTTTCAACTAATTTTCCATTTTTCCTATATTCAACGGTTAGTTTCTATAAAGAAACCTTGAAGGATCTACACAAATGACCCCTTGCTGAATTTAGAATTTTGTCTACTTTTCTAAAATGTATAGCTTTCCAGTATCCATTATTGCTTTCATACCCATTTCTACCATTAACTGTAAAGAGGTTGAAAGCACAAAAAATAGCAAAAATAGGCTATGCCAAAACTGTGTAAAAACTTTTGGTTTTCTGACAAAAGTCTGCTTGTCCCTGAAAGCTGGGAAGATGGTGAATTCAGCACCACAACCCCTTTTTTGATACCATTTGCAGGGAAAAAACCAGACGCTTTCATCTGCAGCCCTTTTTTCCCATTTTCCCAATACTTTTAGAATCCCCATGATGTTGGAAAAAAAGGACGCAAATTTGGCGTGGATACCTTATGTGGTCAAAATGTTACAGGGGCCTAAGCGCGAACTACCCCAAATAGCCAAAAAAAGGCTTAGCACGGGGGGGGGGAAAGGCCTAGCAGCGAAGGGGTTAAAAGCAAACAAAATATCAACTACAATACAAAATATAATAAAAAAGCTAAAACCAAAACATATATAAAAATATAAAAATTTACAAAACATAGAAACATAATATAATGTAGAAAAAATCTAAAAGTTACATAAAAAGATAAAAAAATTAATTTAACAATTAACAAACAAATAAATATTTTGTAATAGAAATTGATTTTAATCCCCAAAAAATGTATTACATAAATGTAATAGTTTTTTTCCTACCCTATAACACCACACAATTGACAAAACATATCTAAATTAAAAACAAAAGTGTACCTCCAAAATTAACACAATTAATTATCAAAAAAACAATTATTAATAATTAAAAAACACATTTAAAAAGGTAAAAATTAATGTACTAACCAAACTAATATTAATGATCAAATAATGATTAATTAATTTAAACTAAATTACTTTTTCACCCTCTACCCCAATAAACACCAAAACACACACCTAAAAATATTTACAAAATTTCCATAACTAATTTTACATTAATAAATTAATATCAATTAACAACAAATCATTAATTAATTTACAAAAATTTACTTCATACCATTTACCACTATAAACCCTACAACTCCCACATCAAAATAATTACACAATTGCCATATTACATTTTTTATTAATTAATTAGCATTAATTAACAAATAATTAATTAATTATAAATAAATTACCTCCCACAATATTCCCCTATAAATTCCACCACCAATTTCTTAAAACTTGACACAATTAACATAATTAATTAACAATTAATTAATTAATTAATAACAATTAAGCAAAATATAAATAATTATTAATAAATTAATTTACACACTATAAAATAAAATTAAATACATATTATATTAAAAATATTAATAAATGTATTAAAATTAAATTACTTCCCACCCTACTTCCCTATCAACCCACAACCCGCTCCTAAAAAAATAACACAATTAACATAATTACCAATTAATCAATAATAATTAACAACCAATTAATAAATAATTAATAATAAATTAATTTCCACAATTAACAATATAAAATATTAAATAAATAAATATTATTGAATAAAAAAATATTAATAATTTAATTATATTTAAATTACTTCCCACCCGATTCCCCTATAAACCCACAACCTGCTCCTAAAAAAATGACACAATTAACATATTTACCAATTAATTAATCAATAAAAATTAACAGCCAATTATTAATTAATTAATAATAAATTAATTCCCACAATTAACACTATAAAATCAAAATTAAATAAATAATAAATAAAAAATAGAAAATAATATTCAATTTATTTTAATTAAATTACTTCCCACCCTATTCCCCTATAAACCCACAACCCGCTACGGAACTAAAACGCAAAATTTAATTAAAATAAAATTAATAACTTCTAAAAATGTAACACATATTAAAAAACGAATGCAATACTTAGACAAAAAAATAGAGCACATACATTTAAAATACATACTAAAATACATAACACTACCTAACAAAACGATATTTTTAACAACGATATTTTTGCAAACGATATTAATGACTTCGATATTTTTGAAAACGATATTTCTTACCTTAAACTCGATATTCTTGACCACGATATTCTTGCAGTCTATATTTCTGTATCTCGATATTCTGCACTCGATATTAGTGCAGCTCAACATTTCCAACTCGATATTCTGACTCTTTACCCTTTTGTTTGAGGGCTTTTTAGTGCTTGTTCAGAAAAGGTGACCATAAACACTTCCCATTACCGGAAGGGACCAAGGCACAAAAGCTTGAGGTCTTGCAGTAGTGAACAGAATAATATAACCCAGTTTCAGTGGTACAGCAGAGCTCCACTGAGCCAGGTCCATAGCCCCCGGAATTTGATCGAGTTCTGAAGGCAAATCCTCCCAAGAGGTTCACTGACCAAATAACTCTATTTGGCGTTTTGAGCCTGTCTCCATCAAGAATCCCAGTACCACTCTGGGATACCAGGGAGCGTCTCGTGCTTCAATACCAGAGATCCTCAGAATAAGGCTGCCGACTCTTGACTTGTTGAATGGCACCTAAAATGCTTAGACTGATACACGAGATACCAGTTTCTTCAGAAAAGGATTTTTACCAAATATTTATTTTCGTTTGATTTAGATTTGCTGATTGCAATACCCAGACCCTCTCCAGTTCCTAACAAGAAGACTTAAATCTCTCTTTGGACTATGTTAACTCTCTGTACCTGGGACGACCTGGCTATCAACTTGCTCGACTGCAGGTGATCCAGAATATGGCTGCTAGGGCCATTTTTCTGGTAGGTCCCAGGACTCACACGTCCCCTCTCTTGTCTTCTTTGCACTGGCTCCCGGTCCAGAAAAGAATCCATTTTAAAGCTATGATTTTGGTGTTTAAAGCTTTTCATCAGATTGGAGCTCCTTACCTAGGACAAAGATTTCCCCACTACATTCCCCAACGTACTTTGAGATCTTCGGCTCTGCTTTTGATTCCTGTTCCTAAATTCTCACTCTCCCGGGTTGGAGGAAGATCTTTTCAAGTGCTGTCCTCCCGCCTCTGGAATGGCCTTCCCCTGTCTCTTAGAAAGGTCCAGGACCTTCTCACCTTTAGGAAAAAACTGAAAACATGGCTCTTTCAACTATAAATATGTTCCGCTGTCTCTGCCCTGGGAGTTTTTATGTTTCTGTTACGTGGTCTTTTTGCTAAGCGCCGGGACACTCCTGGGAGTAGCCGCGCGCTTTATAAATACCAAATTAACATAACAGGTGTGATAAATCACTCTTATTCACAGTGACTTTAGCAACCAATTTTCAACACTCCAAAATGAAGCCTGCAGTAATTCATTTACTGTTATTTATGGAATTATTTTCTCCTCATTTTAGAACATAGTTGCTCCCTTCAGGCAGATTTCTTTTAAGCAAAGAAGAAACATCTTGATACTAATGCTGACTTGCTAAATTCTGAGGTTGAGTTAGAACCTGTGCTTACACCTATACTACCCACTATAATGTCTCAGGCTGAAGAGGCTTTGTACTTGCTTTCTCCTTCTAAACCAGTTTCTTCCTGTTTATGTCAATGTTATCTCCCTTCTGCGCCACAGAATTCATCTCTAAGTACTGAAAAGACATTAATGGTTTAGGTCTAGGCTATGAAAAGGGTGATCGATTTAAAAGTTATTGTTTGAAGTAAAAATCTCCAATGCATCCAACTCAGTCTAGAGTACTTATTGCAGCTTTGGGAAGAGGAAAAGGTCAAGCGCCTCCACAGCCATCCAGGCTGGACAAGGTGACAAAGTTATTGGAGAGCCAGGCCAAGAAAGAATACCAAAATTCATGCCTTGTTCTTAGACAGATTAACCCAACTGACGTGATAAAAGCTTACAATTTGTAGAACTGGGAGTGTGTGGTGAAATTTTTCAAGTTCCATCCCCAACATGGTAGTGAATACCAGTGCAATCAATAATTCCGTCTGCATGTAGCAGCACAACTTCATTTACAATTCGTCTTGACAGATTGATACCAAAGACAATTATGCATCTGTCATACCATGGCAATATTATGTTTTTGCCATTAAGGGATAAAGCGCATGAGGAATGTAAAATCTTTGAGTGCTGTATTATTTATCTTCCTAAACACTAAGGGGCTGATTACGATTGCGGAAGGACTGTCACCGCTAGCCCGGCGGTGGCGGTCCTTCCCACATCCGACCGCGATTTTCCAATCTGGCGGTGGGATCCAGACTGCGACCACGGCGGGCGCAAAGACCGTCCGCCACGGAACCGCCACAGGCAATCGTTGCGATTGCCTGCCGGAGCGGTCTGCAGCAATGAAATGGCGGCGGTGCCGTCTGCCAGATCACGATGCTGTCTCCAGCCAGCCTTTCCGTGGCGGATAAACCGCCATTGAAAGGCTGGTGGAGATTGGTTTCGGGGGCCCGTTGCGAGCCCCCCTTGTGTTGGGGGGAGGTGTAGGTGCACTGGGGGGGTACCCATGGTACCCCCCAACATTTCACTGCACCAAGTGGCAGGCACCGTGTGGTGCCTGCCACGTAGTGCAGCGAAATGCGCAACATGCCATTTTGACTTCGCGGCGGGTGCTGCTGTCAGCAGCACCCGCCTCAATGTTAAAATGCAAGATGCGACCGCCATGGTGGCGGTCGCATCCTGATTTGGTGTGCGGCACCGCCGCATGTATTGCGGACAGTCCCGGTCTCCACCACGATGGCGGACGGACACCAGTCCGTCCGCCATCGTAATGAGCCCCTAAGTTCTTTTCAAGGCTTTACATCTTTAAGCTATAAAACAGTCAAACAGTCAAACAGCAAACCTCTAACAAGAATTAGAGGTTTTGTTAAAAACCAAGGCATCTGCTATCACCTTGATAGCTGCTCAGGTCCCTCCAAAAAGTTTGGATAACCTTATTTGTGGAGATGTAAAGGGTTCCAATGGGTATCTGTGAGCATGCATCCGCAGAGGAGAAAGATCAATTTACATTTACGATCAACAGAGTTAATAATTTGACTCGTGGAGTTGATGAATATTATCCAGGGAGCTTTTTCCTGAACCATGTCATCCAAAATTGGAGGTAATATAGTAGCATTCATTTTTTACCCTGAGAATGAGGAGAACCTGAAGTTTTATTCCGGGTACTTTATTGTTCGTAAGAGGACGTTTATGACCTGAAACAGATGCTCCTGGTACAGACTTTTCACACATTCACTCTGGCCTCAAGATGTTCACTTACTCCCCATTATCAAAGGAGGCACCAGTAGTTGCTGAGATTTATAATTGGAGATCAGCATTATCAGTACAGATATTTACCCTTCTGCTTGAACTTGGGGAGAGGAACTTGGGAAGGAACGCCCCTTCCTAATAACGGGAGTCGCAAATGCTATTTTGCGAGTCAGTGACTCGCAAAGTAGCATTTGTACATGCTGTTACCCTTTTTTGCGGTCGCAAACGGGAGGTTCTCCTGTTTGCGGTCGCAAAAAAGGGTCGTACATCTGGCCCATAATGCTTTGCATCACTGTTAGAAATGGGGGTCTCTAGTTGGCAGAGGTAGGTACCTTTGTCCAAATAGGGGCCCTTGCTTCTAGTCAGGGTAAGGGGGATACACTTCTAAAATAACCCCTGCTCACCCCCTTGGTAGCTTGGCACGAGCAGACAGTCTTATCTCAGAGGCAGTGTGTAAAGCATTTGTGAACACATACAGTAATACAGTGAAAACTCTACAAATGGACACCACACCAGTTTAGAAAAATAAGTAATCTTTATCTAAACCAAAACAAGACCAAACAACAAAAATCCACAATACAGTTATCAAGATATCCTCAAAAATAGGTTATTCACTCAATTAAAGTTTGTAGCAACAAATAACTCCACTTGGAGTTATTACGACGTTGTGACAGATAAAATCCCAAAGAACGGCGCCGACCGCGAAGTGCGCGGCGTCAAGCACGGAGTCAAGCAGACCCCCAAAGAACAGTACCTTGGAATTGATGCAAGTAGAGACGGTGCACAGCGTCGGGGAGGTGAGGCTTCATTGGCGCCGGGCGGCATTGGCTCCCTACGACCCCAGGGGAGGTGAAGCCTCGGTTCCTTACTGCAGTGCAGGGGAGGTGAGACATCGGTTTCTTACTGTATCGGAGAGGTGACGTCACGGTGGTGGCGAGGCGTTGGTTCCTTATGACGGTGCGGTGTCAATGTATTCGGGAGTCACCCACGTCGAGTATCGGCTCTGCGTTGATGAAGCACTGGCGTCGGTGAAGTTGGGGCTGCGGTGCGAGTCGGGACGGTGCGTCGTGGACGTCACAAGCGGTGTCCTTGGCTCCGGTGCAGGCAGCAGCCTCGGTGACGGCTTCGGAGTCGATGCAGCACGGCGTCAGCAGGCGTCAGGCCTACAGGCAAGTCGAGGCGGTGCGTTGTGCTCTTCACAAGCGGTGCCCACGGCTTTAGTGCAGGTTACGGCGTCGCTCGCCAGCGTCTGTGTTGCAATTTCCTTCTGCGGCAGCTGAAACAGCAGTTCCAGATGCAGAAGAAATGAAGTCTTTGTGTCCCTGAGACTTCAGAACAGGAGGCAAGCTCAATCTCAAGCCCTTGGAGATCTTTTCCTCAAGCAGGTGACAAAGCAAACAGCAAAGTCCATTTCTCCTTTCCTTGGCAGCAAGTAGCCACTGCAGGCCAACCCCCTACAGCAAACAGCACAGGGGCAGTATCCTCCTCAGCTTCTCCGGCTCTTCTCCTTGGCAAAGGTTCCTCTTGATTTCCAGACGTGATCTAAAAGTCTGGGGTCTGGGCCCCTCTTTTTATACACAAAAATCCTTTGTTCTCTGAAGGCAGAGAGTGTCTGTACCCAGCCAAAACCACTTCTGTCCTCACTGGTGCAGCTTCCTGGCAGGAGGTGGAGACAGCATTGTTGAAGGCAGACCAGGCCCATTCAGGTGAAAGGAAATCTCCTCCCCCTACTCTAAATGCAGCCCAGGTCTATTCAGTCCAGCCCTGACTCCTCAGGCTCTCTGGAGCCACTGCCCCTCTCCAGCCGCCGTCATTCAAAAGTCAGACATGCAATGCACAAACCTAGCAGAGGCCCACTGGATGGTTAAGCAAGAAAATACCTACTTTCTAAAAGTGGTATTTTCAAACACAGAATGTAAAAATCACCCTCACTAAAAGATGCATTTTAACATTCTGAGTTTAGGCATACTAAACTTTATTTTCCTACCTTGTTCCCAGGGGTAGTTATGTTTATAAGATGTTATAAACAAACTCCCCATTCTGTCCTACGAGAACAGGTAACCTTGCAATAGCGAAAAACGAAATTGGCAGTAATTCACTATCAGGACATGCCACACACACCATGGCATGTCCTACCTTTCACATACACTGCACCCTGCCCACAGGGGTACCTTGGGCATACCTTAGGGGTGACTGATATGTAAGAAAAGGGAAGGTTAGGTCCTGGCAAGTGGGTACACTTGCCAAGTCGACATGGCAGTACTGGATTGCACACAGGCTCTGCAATGGCAGGCCAGAGTTACATTTTACAGGCTGCTTCTGTGGGTGGCACAATCAGTGCTGCAGCCCACTAGCAGCATTTGATTTACAGGCCCTGGGCACACACAGTGCACTGTACTAGGGTCTGACTAGTAAATCAAATATGCCAATCATGGAATCACTAATCCATAACAACAATATACAAAGGGAGCACTTGCACTTTGGCACTAAACAGCAGTGGCAAAGTGCCCAAAGCATCTAGAACAGCAAAACGGAGTCCAACACACAGCAACACAGGAGGCAAAGGCAAAAAATGCAAAGGAGACCCACGCCAATGGTGCCAGGTCTAACAATCATGCAATGACATTTTGCATCGTTCAATGACGCTTTGGGTCATGGAATATTGCACATTGATGTACTTTATGCACTGTGGTGCAGTACATCATAAGTATAGCGCTGCCCTTAGAAAGGAAGCTATGCAATGAAGCTCAACCTTTTTTCATGCAACAGCACTGCTTGAAAAAATCTATTCCCAGTTAGATGACCTGCTCACAGTTGAAAGTTTTTGGGATTCTTTTCTAACACTTGGGGACATATTTACAAGCCCCTATCGCCCCCAGAACGTCACTTTTTTGACATTGTGGTTGCGATACAGTCTTCGCCTTATTTACAAGGCAGCGTTAAGCGACTTAACGTGGCTTAATGCTCCCTTGTAAATAAGGCACCCTTTCAAGCTATACTTAGAGTGAAAGGGGTGAGCAATGAGTGTTGCGGTGGGCGTTCCACCGCAACATCCATTTGATTTTGAAGCTGCCCCATATTTACAAGGGTGGCGTAAATTTGGGTCTGCGTCTTATTAAAATACACTCTACTACACCACGCGCTACCCCACTCTACGCCACTACACTCTAGGCCACTATTGTCTATACCACTCCACTCTACACTATTTGCTCTATGTGACTCCACTCTATGTCACTCTATGCCAGTCCACTCTAGTCCACTCCACTCTACGCTATTCCACTGTATGCCTTTCAACTCTACGCCACTAGTACGCCACTCCACTCTACGCTATTCCACTCAATGCCACTTCTCTCTATGGCACTCCACTCTACGATGCTCCACTCTATGCCACACCATTGAACAGCACTCTGGTCTATGCCACTCCACTCTACGCTATTTTACTCTACGCCACTCCACTCCATTCTACGCTACAATATTCCTCTCTACAGCACTGCCCTCTACGTCACTACACTCTACACCAGAAAACTGTATGCTAGTCTACTCTACGCCACTCCACTCTATGCCACTCCAATATATGCTATTCCAGTGTACTCGTTTCCACTCTACGGCACTCCACTCTACGCCACTCCACCGTACGCCACAGCGGGGCAAGGCAGCAGGATATGGCTGAAAAGGGCTCCATGATTTCAGAACCTCTCTTCCCTTGTGCAGAACTCCTGTGCCCTCCCCAGAGGTGTGGTAAGGAAAATGAGCAACCCCTCCTCTGTGGTCGCTCAAAACCAATTCAGGGGCAGCTCTTCTCCCTCTGGGATTGATGCCTGGTTAGCTATATGGACAAAGGAGTGGCCAGGTGTTATCTTCATCTGCCTGTGATGGGGTAGGCCTCTTTGAAGCTAATTAAGTTCCTGGGCACTGCCCAGTTGGTCATCCTGCCAGAGGAACAGAACACCTCCCCACACCCAAGGCCTTTGTCTCAGCTCTTGGAGCAAGTTCACACCTCCTCAAAGGGGCTATTCAGTTCCTGGGTGATAGATGGAAGCTCATGCAAATGGGCTTCTAGAGGCTTTAGGCAGGAAAAATGTGACTTTTTAAAAATATGATTCGGAAAATCTTTATTACAAATCCATCTTTACTAATGAATTGGGCCTGCAATAAATATTTTCAAAAGTCCAAGAATGAACTTTGTAGCTGTTTCCTAAGTGGTGATAACATTATTTAATTTGAATATTACATTCCATGGTTTTGCTATGGAACAGCTAACTTTGCTACAGTGACAATGGCTTTTAAGGCCTTTTCACTGTACGAACATGTTTAACATTAAAATTTTACATGTCCTGCTTTGAAAAATACCATGCACTCTGCCTTATGTGCATTTAAGGCCTACTTAGGGGTGACTTATTAATCTTTAAAAGAATGGTTAAGCTCAGTTAAAAGCGATTATTTTGGCAGGTTGAATTTGCAGCTTTAAAACTGCACAGACAGGCTGCAGTGGTAGGTCTGAAGTCGTGTTTTGCACTGTAACTCTAGTGGTGGCAAAGTGTATGCTGCAGTCTAGTAGTGACATTTAACTTGCAGGCCCTAGTAATACGGTGTACCACATACTAGGGAGGGATAGGTAAGTTAAATATGCCTATTATGAGTAAAGCCAATTTCAACATGTTTAAGGGGTCATAGCACATGCACCGGGGTCTGGTTAGCAGAGTCCCAGTGCACAGAGTCAAAAAACAAGTAATACCATTTGCACAAAGTTGGATTGACCACTGAAAAAGGGGCATTTTCTACACAAGGTATTGACGGGATTCCTCAAATACCTTAACTCTATGTCTTTGTATCTTCCAGAGTTTGACTACAGGGGCATCTCATTCATTTGCTCCTATAAAAATACTTACAAAATACAGACATAAGGTGAAACCAAAACATAATTGACTATCACGTGTGTTCACAATATGCATGCATGTATTTGTTCTGGTTATATGTTGCAAATAGCTGTAGTGATTTATGTTTTCCTTATTCATAATGGGGGAAGCAAAAAAATGTGGAGTTTAATTATAAATGTTTTTATGTCTTCCTTCCATCCACGTCCTCAGCAGGTCACCTTGTTCCAGACTAAGTAAGTCCACATGTTACATGTGTTCCTTTATCCATGCACGGCACTGATAGGGATAGGACAACATTATTTTAAGATAGGTGCTTCTAGAAAGTTGTGGACCCTTTCTGGCCCTCATAGCCAGCTGAAACATGTTGACCGAACACATGCCAGGAGAATCATATCCATGAACATCCAAAATCTTTTTATTTTTGTATCATAGACACCCACAATAAGGGGATACCGGGACTGCCCCTAGTTACATATTTTTTAATCTTTCCCCAAAAATGAAATATCAAAGTGCTCCTTCCACCGAGGTTGAGCCCATCCTGGCTGCTGGGTACCAGGATGAGATCCAATGATGAAGAATGTCACTAATATAGTACTAAAAAGGAAAGCAAAATATGCTGATTGTCTTTACTCTGAGGGGACCGACAGAGAATGGAACATAGTCCCATGGTACCATAAAAATATAGATATAGTGGCAAAACTTAAGACTTGGAGAGAACAATAGCTTGATGACAATGCTGGAACAGTGAACTCTGTGGGAAGTCTATAAGGCAGTAGCGTGGGGACAGGTGCTATCACTGATTGTGTGGGAGAAGAAGAACAAAAGAGCTCAAATGGAAGGCCTGGGGCAGAAATCCTTGACACAGAATGGCTCATTGTTCTACCGGGTGGGGAGGACCTGCAGCACATACATGATCTGAAGCAGGCGTTATATAGACCAATCATGTTACTCAACGCAGAAGCCAAATAATTGGCCAAAGTATTGACACAAGACTGAAATGAGTGATAACAACTGTGGTCCATCTGGACAAGTCAAGATTTATGCCCAACATAATAATAATAATAATAATAACAGAGGGACTAAACGTCATTTGCGCTACTTATATGGGGTTCTGGTGTTGGTAGACCATAATACAGGAACCAATATTGGTGCTGTCCCTTGATGCCATAATGGAGTTTGATATGCTAGAGTGAACCTATATGTTTGTTGTCCTGAAGGAATTGGGCTTTGACCCTCACTATAGGTGGTGGGTGAGGCTCCTCTATCAAAACCCACTAGCCATGGTAAAGATCAATAGCATTAAATCTGGCCCATTCAAGCTCAAGAGGTGAACCAGGCAGGGATGCCCACTCTCCCCAATGATGTTTGCCCTAGCACCGAAACCCCTTGCAGCCTAGGTCCAGCAGGATCACTTTTCCGAGGCCTGAGATGGGTAGACATTTGGGAGGACAGAATATCACTCTACGCAGAGAGAACATGACTCTACACAGACGACATCCTGTTATACGTGGCCGAGCTTCAGCAGACGATTCCAAGCATACTACAAGTATAACAGAATTTTGGTTGATTCTTTGGGTACAGTATAAACTTGGAGAAATCCCAAATGCACTCCCTTATGGGGACACTGCCGCAGTTCCCACTGAACTGTGCTATACCAACCGTGATTGAGGGATTCAGATACCTTGACATATACGTAACTAAAAACAATGAAAGGTTCCTTGAAGAAAATCGAAACCACTTGTTAGATCTTTTTAAAAGGTATGTGAAACACTGGCGAGCACTCCTGCTGTCACTGCTGGACAAAGCGACCCTGCCTAGTTTTTATATGCCCTACAGAACACCCTCTTCTATGTACTGGCAGATTTCTTCAAAGTATTGGAGGCAGAGCTACGATCGCTACTGTTGGATGAAGGTACCACACGCACTGTACTACACGAGCTGACCAGGGGAGAATATGATGGTGACATAGCCCTGCCAGACATCAGAAAATATTAATGGGTGGCCCAATTAGGCCCAATAAATGACTGGGTGTTTGTGGTCCAGGATGAACCAGCAGTCAGGGTAGCATACTGGGAGCCAAACATTACCCTGCAACACTGTACAGGAACAAAGGGGGAACAATCTTCGCATACAGACACAGTGGTGGTGACCTGGATAGAGGTGACAACATACCTGGGATGGAAAGGGATCTTAACAGAAGATCAGTGTGGAAACTGGAGGGGTTCACAAAATGGGACAAAATATATCTTTTAAAACTAGGAGATTTATGGGTAGAGGGGGATGTGATTCCTTTTGAGACCCTCAGGAAAAACTGCCAACTAGCAGAGTCTGCAAAATATAGATACCACCAGGTTAGATGAGCAATGCTCCCCTGCATTAAGAAAGGGACCATACTGAACAAGTGAACACCCTTGAAAAACAGATTGTTGGCCAACCCACTGACCAAAGGGCCAGTGTTATTGGTCTACAAAATGATACACAATTACTTCCCGGACATCCTCCAAAAATTAAAGGCAGACTGAGAAAAAAATGTTGATGAATTTGAAAAGAAGGAATGGGAAGAGACATTGTGGGTCCCATGAGAAATTGCTATAGATCGGGGATTTGATTGTTACAGCTCCGAATTCTACAGAGGTCATATTGCTCCAGAATGCTCTGATACAAAATGGGAAGAAGCAACTCCCAGACATGCTTAAGAAAGTATAATCAGGGGGGTTCCTTCATTCACATTGGCTGGACATGCTCTAAGAGGCTACTCGATGGAGATAGTTGAATGCATGACGCAGGTGATGGGAGTGCCAATCAAAAGAATTGACACATGGGTTATGCTAAATATATGGGTGAACAAGTAGTGCCAAGATACCTGAAGCTGTGAATTGCATTGGATCTGATTATGGCAAAGCACAACATTGCCAGGAGGTGGGGACGGGGGAGGTGCTGGACCTCATTGCCTGGAATCAATAAATCAATCAAGTAGTTTTTATATAGCATGGCTAATCACCCCAGGGGTATCCAGGCGCTGTGCTGCAGGTATCAGTAAAAGAGCCAGGTCTTGAGTCCCTTCCTGAAGTAGGTCAGCGAGGGTGCATTGCAGAGGTGGAGGGGGAGGGTGTTCCAGGATTTTGCCGTGAGGTGGGAGAAGGATCACCCTCCGGAGCGGCTGCAGCGGATACATGGTGTCTGAGCAAGGGTGAGGTGTACGGAGCGGAGGTTTCTGGTAGGTTGGTGGAAGATCAGGCGGTGGTTCAAGTAGGCTGGTCCTTGGTTGTGGAGCGCTTTGTAAGCATGGGTCAGGAACTTGAAAGGGCATCTGTTCTGGACGGGGAGCCAGTGGAGGTCTTTTAGGTGCTCGATGATTTGTGTCTTCTTGGGCAGGTTGAGGATCAGTCTGGCTGCTGCGTTCTGGATTGTCTGGAGTCTTTGCATGAGTTCAGTGGTGGTGCCAGCATAGAGTGCATTGCTGTAGTCAAGCCGGCTGGTGATGAGGGCCTGTGTCACAGTTTTCCTTGTGCTGATCGGGAGCCATCTGAAGATTTTACGGAGCAAGCGGATCGTGTGGAAGCAGGCTCAGGAGATGGCGTTGACTTGATGTTTCATGGAGAGTTTGCTGTCCAGGATGATGCCGAGATAGGGGGTTGGTCTTTCAGCGTGGGGGTACGTCCGAGCTCCACTGGCCACCAGGAGTCCAAAGGGCAGTGTGTCTGCCAAAGTTCAGCACTACCGTTTTATCCGTGTTGAGTTTCAGACAGTTCTCCTTCATCCATGTCTCGACGTTCTTCATACAAATATGGAAGTTGATCTTCGTCAAGGTGGGGTCCACTGAGAGGGAGAGGACAAGCTGTGTGTTGTCAGCGTAGAAGATGATGTTGATGTCTTGCGACCTGAGGATGTCTCTGAGTGGTGTCATGTAGATGTTGAAGAGAGTTGGGCTGAGGGATGAGCCTTGGGGTGCTCCGCAGAAGGTGTGCTTGCGTTGCGAGATGAAGGGAGGGAGGCAAACTCTCTGGGTGCATCCCATGAGGAAGGATGCCATCCATCTGAGTGCATCATCTGTGATTCCAATTCAGCATAGTCGATCGATGAGTGTGTGGTGGGAGACGGTGTCGAAAGCTGCGGAGAGGTCCAGGAGGATGAGGGCGGCTGATTCTCCTCTGTCGAGTAGGGCTCGGATGTCGTCTATTACGGTGATCAGGGCTGTCTCGGTGCTGTGGCCTTCTCCAGGACTTTGGCAGAGAATGGGCGAAGGGAGATGGGACGGTAGTTCTGGAGCTCACTGGGGTCTGCCAAAGGTTCTTGAGGAATGGTCTAACCTCCACATGTTTCTATGTGACTGGATAGATGGCTGTAGTTATGGAGGCATTGAGGATGGTGGTGAGCTGGTGGCTGATCTCATTGCTTCAGAGGGTGAAGAGTCGATGCAGGCATGGGTCGGTGGGTGCTCCTGAGTGGATGGAGTTCATCAGGGTGGTTGTTGTAGGTGTGTTGAGTTGTTCCCATGTGGTGAGCGGGTGGTTGTGGATGATGGGTTGCTGAAGAGGTCGGAGGGTTGGGGATCGAAGTGTCTGTTTATGGTTGCTATCTTGTTGTGGAAGTGGTCGGCGAGGGCATGGCAGAGTTCCTATGAGGAAGGGATCGAGTTTTCTGTGGCTGATGGGCAGGTGAACTTTCTTACAATGGTGAAGAGTTCTTTGGTTTGGTTAGCGCTGGTCTCGATCCAGTGTGTCAGGGCCTCCTTTTTTGCTGCTTTGAGCTGGCGGTGGTATTCATTGAGGGCTGATTTTTGGCAGATCGGTTGGTGTGGTTCCTGCTGGTTCACCATCTTCTTTCCAGCTATTTACACCTGCATTTTTTGATTTGCTGAGTTCTGGCGTGTACCAGCTGGATCATTTGGTGGGTATGTGCGTTTTGGCTGGTCTGTAAGAGTTACATGGATCAGTGCATGTGTGCAGAGAAAGTCATATATGAGGGGGGCCTTCCCAAGAAATGGGAAAAAGCATGGGATGCTTGGAGGTCACAATGTGGGCTTTAGAGGGTGCACTGCAACCATAAGGTCATCAACCAAATCAGGCCCCAACCTTGGGTTGTAGACGGGGAGGATGAAGAGGGAGAGAGATCTTGTGAAACCCCACCGAGAAATGAAGTTCTTGTTAATGATTGATAACACTGAAGTGTTGGTGACAAGTGTTTCAGAGCATCTTTAGGTTCTTGTGTTTTAGGGATGTGAGGCCCCTAAACATGAAATACTGCTGAAGTCCAGGCCTCACATGCCACTAGAGGCCAACGCCTTTGCCAGCCTAGCAGGTCCAGCCAAGTTTACAGCCAAGTCTAGGCGTGTGTGGTATATCCCATGCATGCCCTCACTCATGCCATTACCCTGTGTCTTGTGTGTTTGTCTGAGATCTGGCTGTGCTTCTATGACCAGCACACAAGCCCGGCACTGTGTAAAAATATACAGCTGCCACCAGTGGCACATCTAATCTACACTATATAAATATATTCAATAATATAACATAATGATAACAGTCTTACAAAGCACTGTTCTTTGGTGTGCCATGTTACCCTTACCTAATATCTTTAGTTTTTTTCCAGGCTTATCAAAAGCAACTTCACAATACTGGCAAAAATCCATAGAAAACGTTAAAGGATAAGGGCAGCTCAAGGGGGCTTACTTTGCATTAAATGATTCTAACTTTAAACGGTAGTTAAAAGTGTTTCAGATTAGCTCCTAAGGAAACGTGCCTCTTGTATGTGTTTTTTACTTAATTCCATGCTCGCTTTGTTTGATGTGAAAACTGCTAGCAACATGGCTCCCAATGGTCAGAGGTATATGGGAATCTTGTTACACAGAGACTTTCATGCTAGGGTAAGAAATAACATTCTCCCTCTCTTGGATTCCTCTAAACAGGTTTTCGCCAAATGTCAGCATTCCAACTATCTTTAGGGGGAAGAGTCCAAATGGTCAGGGGGGTGACAGCCCTGAGGTTTAGGTACCTTGGCATGCTTCCTTTTAATATATCGGCTAGCCTCCTCTCACAAATTTATTCCATGGTCTGTAGCTTTTGAGAGTCTTGCTGCGGAATTCCACCTTCCTGATAGTCAGCTTTGTGATTGAGTGTAAGTAACTCAGTATGTCAGATTCTACAGGTATTCTTATATCTCTACATCCCCATAGACAGTCTCTAACATCTAGATACTTATAAAACATATATTTTGGAAGAGCAGTTGTCCTCTGTAAATCTTCAAAGGTTCGAAAACCATTAGTATTGTATAGATGCCCAAGTTTGCTGATCCCGTACCCAGTCCAAAGTTTAGCTTGAGTATCATGAAATATATCCGGGAGCATAGGGTTACCCCAGAGCGGGACACTGGTATGCATTAAGGGCAGCGAACATTTAGCTACTATCTCTCGCCAAATATAGGCTATATCTCTAAGAGTCTTAAATCGTACTCTTTTAAAATAGTTTGGGTCATTGATCTTATATAAGAACATTCTGCTGTCATTACCGACTGCAAGGCTATAGCAGCAGTATTGTTTACTGGTAGAGAGAAGATCCTGAAGTCGTCCGGCGAAGGAGGCCCAGAAATATAGCTTAAAATCGGGCAATTGGCGCCCCCCTGTGTATATGGGAGTTTTAAATGCCGCATAGCACGCCGCGGCTGTTTATAGCCCCAAATAAAGCTACTAATTGCCCCCTCAAGTTTCTTAAAAAAATAATTCGGAACTCGCAATGGTATTGACCGAAACAAATAAAGAAATTTGGGTAAAACAGTCATTTTAATAATATTGCAACGCCCTATGATACTAATTGGCAGTTTATGCCAAACCTTCATTTTTGAGATCACAGACTTTAGCAAGGGCTCATAATTAAGCCTTATTATCTGTTCCACATTTGGGGTAACCTGTACCCCTAAGTAAGTTGCCGCCGAACAAGCCCCAGGTACTGATCTAATAATTTGATGATTAAGTAGGACCTGAGTCTTATTTACATTTAACTTGTAGCCTGAGAAAGAGCCGAAGGTTCTAGCCTCCGTCTGGATTTCATCTATAGCGTTTATTGGGTCTGCAGAAAAGACAGCTATGTCATCCGCATAGGCCATTATTTTCAATTCACCAGAGCCTAGATGAACCGGAAGAATAGATAGGTTAGCAAGAGGTGATCTTATTTAAGGTTCAATATATAAAGCAAATAGTAAGGGGGAGAGGCAGCAGCCCTGCCGAGTACCCCTAAGTATCGGAAAAGAAGTAGATTGCGATTGTAAATAGATAAGTTTAGCCCTTGGTTGTTTATACAGAGCTCTAACCCACCCATAGAAGCGGCCATGAATATTGTACTCCACAAGAGTGGCCCAAAGACATTCCCATGTTACACGATCGAATGCCTTTTCAGCATCAAACATAATCATTCCCAATTCCAGATTCAACTACTTTCCCAATATTGGGATAATGATAGCGTGAAGTTAGCATCTAAATGGAGTGAGCTTCTGGGTGAGGATATCAGCTCTGTAGATATCGAGGATACATTAGGGACTTTGGATGATGCAGTGTACTCTACTAATTTAAAGCTGCAACAGTTTAGAACTATATGTATGCTATATTATACTCCGGAACGAGTAACCAAGTGGGCTGCCGACAGTGGGACAGTCGCCGGCGATAAGGGCATGTGTGCTAAATGTGGATTGGTTACTGCAGATATCTTACATATGTTTTCTTCCTGTCCATGTTTGATACTTATTTGGAAAGAAGTTGCTCAACTTGTGGGTGAACGTCTAGGTATTAGTATGCAACTAACGGAGGCAGAAAGGATGTTGGGATATAAAGCTGCACCTGACTTTGGTTTAAGATCTCTTCTTTCTGTCATTATAGTAACAGCTCAATTACGGATTGCTCGGGTGTGGATTTCTAAGACGCCTCCTAGAGCATTGGAATGGTGGGGGATGATAAGAGAAATGTATGAAAGAGAAATGGCTATAGTCAAGACTAGGGAAGTCGTCTCAGGAGGAAATTCTATCGAATCTGGGGGCCCATGTCAAATATAGAATAGATAATATGTCAGGCACTATGATAACATTTAAATATTGACATATGTATTTGTTCGTTGTGTTTGGAGTCTCTCTCTGTTATGTATTTGTACCTGTATAAGTTATTTTTTCTTATATTACCTCATATTGACATTTAGTGCTTTTGATTTATTCCCGGAGGTAAATTTAAAAAAAAAATTAAAAAAGGAATTCCACCTTCCACGCTCCCACTTCTGCAGGTATCTTCAGCTCCGACATTGCCTCTACTCACAGCATGGCAGAATGGTCTTCTCCTTCATCTTCACTCTATGCATACTTGGTGCAATGGGTCACCTATAAAAAGCTTATCTCTGTCCTTTATAGCCTTCTGGTCTCCAAATTGTTTTCTGAGCCATTAGAATGCCTTCTTTGGACTCGATGACAGACTTGATAACAAATTGATTACTCCCAGTCACACTGGTCGCAGCTCCTTGCCTCTCAAAGCAGGGGTATGAGAGAAGCTCAAATAAAATTCTGCTACTTTAATGTCTTACAGGACTGGCACTGCTCTCCAGCTAAATTACACATGGCATGATTGACAGCCATGTTAGATTGTTAGTGATGTCACAGCCCAGACTGCAACAAACTACACATCCTGGTCCTGCCAGGCACTCAACACTTTCTGGGACGGGGTCACTCACCTTATACGAGATACCATTGGCCATACCACTCCCCTCCAAGCTCTACTGGCAATCCTGCATGACACCCGGGGCTTGCCAACTCCTACCTCACATAAATTCCACTGAATTGCCTCCATCTTGTCCGTGGCCAAACTATGCATACTCTGTTGGTGATCTACGGCCATTATCCTGACTCAGGAGGACTGGCAGGAGAGTGTGGCACTCACAGGTACAAATGATGGTTTAATCTATCGGTTGAATGACCACGAACACATATTTGTCGACATTTGGGGGCCCCTTCTTTGTTAAAGAGTATTTACAGTTTTACCCCCAGCCTGAATGCAGTATTAAACTGCCATCTCTACTTTGTATTTAAAACCCCTTGCCAAGCCTTAAACTTCCATTTTATTACATACGAGTCATAGCTAATGTAGGTCCTAGGTAGCCCATAGGTCAGGGTACTGTGTAATTAAAAGGTTGGACATACTTTTAAGTTTTACATGTCTTAGCAGTAAATAACTCTTAAATTCGTTTTTTACTACTGTGAGGACTACCCCTCCCATAGGATAACAGTGGGGATTCCTTATTACATTTAATAAGTTGTAATTTCTAATTGGAAGCAGGCAGATATATCACGTTTGTTACCTATGAAATTGTAATGATAAACCCTCTAATGGTAAAGTCGGATTTTTCATTATAATTTTGAAAATGCCATTTTTAAAAAGTTGGCATTTTCCTGCCCTTAAACCTTATTTGCCTGCAGCCTGTCTTGGATCACATGACTCGGTGTAGCTGACAGTTAGACTTTATGAATTCCTCACAGAAAGTCACATGTTAGAGGGATTAGGTGTGCCTCAATGGGCCATCTGCTGGCAGGATGGGGGGCAGACAGCCGCGGTCCGTGCAGGTAACAGCAGTGGGGCCGGGTTAGGGGGGATTTCGAGGGACGATGCAGAGGGAAAATTATTTATTTATTTAATTTTCCCTCAGCATTGTCCCTCGAAATCCCCCCTTACCCAGCCCCACCGATGTTACCTGCACAGACCACGGCTGGGGGCAGAGCTGGGCACAGCCCAATTTACACCTGAATAGCTTGTGCTCAGCCGCCACACAAAGGGGCAGATCTACAAGGAAGTGCCGCAGCGTGGCACCGCAAGCCCTTTGGCTGCGCCACTCTGCGGCACTTCCGAAGCACAGGGATGCGATATATTTACAAGAATATGTCGCATCTCTGTGCTTCCCCCTGCGCTTGCGCACAAACTGCAGCCATGCGCTGGCACAGGCACCCTTGCACCATGGTGCAAGGATGCCTGCGTCGTGGGGAGATTGTTTTTGTGCAAGAAGGGGCACCTTCCTGCACAAAAACAATCACTACAGGCATTTTCCTCTTTCAATGCGTGCTGTAGAATGCAGCACGCATTGAAAGAGTGTTGCGGGACGGAATAAGGTACACGCAGCCCGACTCGTGGCAGTGAGGGTTTTATTTTCCCTAATACACGCCTTCTATTGGAAGCCAGGGTCACAGATCAACAGATGGTATAATGTCCGTCTTTCCTTCCTTAGGGGGCGCGACTCCGTGGGGTCTTGGGTCTTCCTCTCTTCCCGGGGTCGTCTGCAGGGGAATTGCTCCGCGGCCGTATCAGGAAGAGAAGGAAAAAGGGGACGTAAGTGCTGGATAACAGCCTGTCTCGATTAAGGGTAAAGGAGTGAGGAAGGCACGCGTGATACACATCTACTGAGGCAGTGAGGGTGCACACGACTTAGGGGAGGGAGTGGAAGTGAAAGGGAATGGGAGCGTACCCCTGGGGTGTATAACGAACAAGGGGTCCCGTGCTACTGCGCAGGTTTCTCCCTCCTCCCGACCCAGCCCGTGAGGCGGTCCCGTACCTGTGTGAGCCACGCTCCTCCTGGAGCGTGGCTGGGCGGAGCGCGGTGCCGTTGGCCTCCTGGCTCTCCCGGGGCGTCCGATATCCTGACAGCACGGCTCCAATCTTCTCTCCTCACACAACTCTTCTCCTCATCCCTGGCGTCTTCACCGCCTTCCGCTCTCTCCTCTCCGGTGTAGGCACACACCTTCGATGTGGAACTCCAGTCACTTATTGGTCCTGGCGGGACGACGTCATTGAAAGGGGGAGAGGCCTCCTCCTCGAGGCTTTCCCAGTTAAAGGGGCCGCTGCATTCTACCGCTATCCGTTCTTCTGATTGGTAGGATGACGAAGTCCAGTCCTCCGGCTGCAGGGAAACAAGAGGGGAAGATAGGGTGTCGCGGTCCACCTGTCCGCCATAGACCCCTCTCCGTCCCGTTCCGACCCCGCCTCGTCACAGTCCCCCCCACCAGGATTCTCCCGATCGGGGAGAGGGAACACCCGGGACAGATAATCAGCGTTCCCATTGTCCTTCCCTTGTCTGTGTAGGACTTTGAACGAAAATGGCTGTAGTGACAAGAACCAACGGAGGACCCTGGGATTTTGTGCTCTGTTCCGTGCCATCCACTGTAACGGGGCATGGTCTGTGTACAAGGTGAATGGTCGGCCCTCGAGGTAATAGTGGAGTTTATCTATTGCCCACTTAATGGCCAAGCACTCTCGCTCAATGGTGGGGTATTTAGTCTCCCTCAGGAACAGCTTCCTACTTATGTACAACACCGGGTGTTCAACCCCATCATCTGCCAACTGGGACAACACGGCACCCAAGCCATAATTAGAAGCATCCGTATGCAGAATGAAAGGTTTGTGGAAGTTGGGTGCAGATAATATTGGACTGGAGGTGATAGCGTTTTTCAGTGTATGGAATGCCTCTACCATTTGTGGGGTCGGGTTTAGCAGGCACCGGGGTTTTATGTCTTTTCTCAGGGTGTCTGTTAGGGGTGCCGCGATTTCTGAAAACCGAGGGATAAAACAGCGGTAATATCCGATCAGTCCCAAAAAGGCCCTCATGTCTCTTCTGGAAGTGGGAAACGGTGTTTCAGCGATGGCACGAATCTTTTCCTTCTGGGGCGCTATCGCTCCGTGTCCTAGTAGATAGCCTAGGTATCTGACCTTATGAAATGCGATTCTGGACTTCTTGGAGTTGATGCGTAACCTGGCCTGCTCGAGAGCCTGAAGGATGGTTTGGAGATGCTTGATGTGGGCTTCCCACGTATCACTGAAGACCACAATGTCGTTCAGGTAGGCCGAACAAAACGACTGGTGATCTTGTAACACGGTATTCATTAGCCGTTGGAATGTGGCAGGCGCTCCATGAAGCCCAAAAGCGAGCACGTTAAACTCATACAGGCCGTCTGGGGTGGAAAAGGCTGTTTTGCGACGGTCTTCCTCCCTCAGGGGCACCTGCCAGTAACCCTTGGTCAGGTCTATGGTGGTTATATACTTAGCGTCCCCCAGTTTCTCGATTAAGCCATCGACCCTAGGGATGGGGTAGGCGTCGAAGGTGGAGATGTCGTTCAAGGCGCGGAAATCCATACAGAAACGCGTAGACCCATCGGGTTTCGGTACCATCACTATTGGAGAAGACCAGTTGCTTTTGGAAGGTCGTATAATGCCCAACTGCAACATATCCTGTACCTCTTTCTGTATCATGGCCCTCTTGGCTGCAGGTATTCTGTATGGGCGTTGCTTGATGATCTTCCCCAGGGTTGTTTCGATACAATGTTCGGCTAGACTCGTTTTCCCTGGGATGTCCGAAAACAGCGGAGAAAAAGGCTTTAGAGCTGTGAACAGTTCGGTTTGTTCCTTCCCTGTTAGTTCCTCATTAATGACCAGTTGCTCCAACGTGTTCCCTAGTGGTTCGAGGTTTGGTAAGGTCAGGTGGGCAGTTTTGGGTATTGGACCCAACCATTTTTTTAATATATTTATGTGATAGGTCTGTTTCTTGGTATGGGTTATCTGTAATTGGTAGGTTGTTTTTCCTATAACCCGTATGACCTTGTATGGACCCAACCATTCGGATTGAAACTTCCTGGTCGAAGAGGGTAGGAGAACTAGGGCCCAATCGTCAAGGGAAAGTCTTCTCCATTTCTTTCCTTTGTCATAGAAGGTCTTCTGCTGGTTCCTGCGGTGTTCCAGGTGAGAGTATGCTATCTCACGAAGTTTTCCTATTTTGTTTTTCAGTTGTTGGGTGTATTCCAACACTGTTCGGGTCTCTGCGGATTCTTCCTGTTCCCACGCATCTTTCGTCATCTCCATCAATGACCGTGGCTGTCTTCCATAAAGGAGCTCGAATGACGAGCACCCCAGGCTGCTCTGGACTTGGGCTCTGATTACGTACAAGGCCAGAGGTAGCAACTGATCCCATTCCCTGCCTTCTACGGAGAGCATTTTCTTCAATGTAGTCTTCAATGTCCTGTTGTATCGTTCCACAAGACCGTCTGTTTGGGGGTGGTAGACGGATGTTCGAATATGCCGGAGATCCAGGGTGTTACAGACTTCCTTCATCAGGCGGGACACGATTGGGGTGCCCTGGTCCGTGAGGATCTCTTTCGGGAAACCCACCCTAGCGAAGAATTCCACCAGCCTGTCGGCGATGTTCCGGGTAGTAGGCGCTCTTAGGGGGAAGGCCTCCGGGAAACGGGTCGCATAATCCACTATGACGAGGGCATACTGGTTCCCTTTCTGGGTTTTAGGGAGGGGTCCGATGAGATCCATTCCGACCCTCTCGAATGGGCTTCCTACTATCGGCAGTGGTTGTAAGGGAACGGCTGGGGGCCTTTGTAAGTTCTTTTTTTGGCACACTCCGCATTCCTGGCAATGGGTTTGGATGTCTTTGTAGATGCCTGGCCAGAAGAAGTTCCTCAATACGTTTTGCGTTGTCTTTCCGGTTCCTGTATGCCTTGCTGTGAGGTGTGAATGAGCGAAGAAAAGTATCTGATCCCTAAAGGTTTTGGGGACCAATAGTTGGGGCGGGTCGTTGGGCCTACCCTTGCGGTACAACAGTCCTTCCTGTATTAGAAACTGGGGGTATGTTGAAGAGGGATTACCCTGGTTTTGATGGGCGTTCTCCCAGGCGTTGAGTAACGTAGCATCATTTGCCTGGGCGAACCTAAAACTTCGATCCATCAACCAAGGCTCTGGGGTAAGGAGGGCGGATTGGGGCTCAGATGAACTTGTCTGGTGTGTGGCCAAGGTGTGTCGAAACAGGGTCAGGAACTCAGGGTTGTCTGTGCCTATGATCAGATCCTCTGGCAAACCTCCTAGCACTCCCACCTTTACTCTACAGGGGGGGGTATATTTGGGATACAGGACCACTGAGGCTAGTGGATATTGTCTAATGTCCCCATGTACGCACTTGATGTGCACCAGAGCGTCGGGGATAAGCTGAGAAGGATGTAAAAGAGCCTGCTGAATGACGGATTGTTTACACCCGGAATCTAGGAGCGTTTTTACCTCCCTCCCATTCACCTGTACACTTACGTGGAATGTGCCTCCCATCTCAGCGGTATATAGGATGGCCTTTGGGATATAACCCACTTCCATGGGTTCCTCAGTTGGTTTACGCCGGGGACAGAGGCGGGCGATGTGGCCCCAGTCCCCACAGTCGAAACATTGTGGGCCCCGGAATGTGGGAACATCAGGTTTAACGGATCTGGGTTTAGCAGGTTCGGTTAAGGAACGTAGTTTTCTTTCAGACCTCAAGGGGACAGTGCGCTGGGGTTTTTCTACTTCCCACACAGGGGTACGTGGTTGAGCTCGCGCATATGTTGTAGCCATCTCAATCGCTTGCTCTGGTGTGAGATGGGAATGCTGCTTCAACCATCGTTGTGTATTATACGGGAGGGCTTCGAGGAACTGTTCTAAATATATATGGTTCATAATCTCCTCCTTGGTACTTGTGGAGGGACGTAGCCATTTATCCGCAGCCATCTTGAGGCGAAAGTACAACGTTTTGGGATTTTCCCCGGCCAGTCCCTTTTCCTTCCTGAACCGAACCCGGTATGCCTCGGCGTCAAGACCAAGGTGTTCCAGGATAACATCTTTGATTTCCGCATAGGGGGTATCACCAGCAGCGTTCGCGACCTGATATGCGGCCTGTGCTTCTCCTGTTAGTAAAGGGGCAAGGAAGAAGGGCCACTTGTCCTCAGGCCAGCCGCATGCTCGAGCGGCCCGCTCAAAATTCAAGAGAAAGGCGTCGGGGTCCTCCCCGTGTATGTACTTTTGTAGTGACACCCCGGATGGTCCATGGTGGGTACCTCGATAGTCTTTAGGCATAGGGACCGGTGTTTCCGTTACCATTTTCTGCAGCCCCTCCAACTGCGCAGCAATCGTATCCTTGAAGACGTCGCGATCAGCCTGCGCCGACGTCATCTGTCTTTCGACCGCCCATTCTAACTTCTCTTGCCCTTTTACTAGGTGCTGTATCAGGGCGTCCATCATAGGGTTACTGATGGGCGATGTTAGAGTGCCCGCATTCTCCACCACTTGTTGCGGGACGGAATAAGGTACACGCAGCCCGACTCGTGGCAGTGAGGGTTTTATTTTCCCTAATACACGCCTTCTATTGGAAGCCAGGGTCACAGATCAACAGATGGTATAATGTCTGTCTTTCCTTCCTTAGGGGGCGCGTCTCCGTGGGGTCTTGGGTCTTCCTCTCTTCCCGGGGTCGTCTGCAGGGGAATTGCTCCGTGGCCGTATCAGGAAGAGAAGGAAAAAGGGGACGTAAGTGCTGGATAACAGCCTGTCTCGATTAAGGGTAAAGGAGTGAGGAAGGCACGCGTGATACACATCTACTGAGGCAGTGAGGGTGCACACGACTTAGGGGAGGGAGTGCAAGTGAAAGGGAACGGGAGCGTACCCCTGGGGTGTATAACGAACAAGGGGTCCCGTGCTACTGCGCAGGTTTCTCCCTCCTCCCGACCCAGCCCGTGAGGCCGTCCCGTACCTGTGTGAGCCACGCTCCTCCTGGAGCGTGGCTGGGCGGAGCGCGGTGCCGTTGGCCTCCTGGCTCTCCCGGGGCGTCCGATATCCTGACAGCACGGCTCCAATCTTCTCTCCTCACACGACTCTTCTCCTCATCCCTGGCGTCTTCACCGACTTCCGCTCTCTCCTCTCCGGTGTAGGCACACACCTTCGATGTGGAACTCCAGTCACTTATTGGTCCTGGCGGGACGACGTCATTGAAAGGGGGAGAGGCCTCCTCCTCGAGGCTTTCCCAGTTAAAGGGGCCGCTGTATTCTACCGCTATCCGTTCTTCTGATTGGTAGGATGACGAAGTCCAGTCCTCCGGCTGCAGGGAAACAAGAGGGGAAGATAGGGGTGTCGCGGTTCACCAGTCCGCCATAGTCCCCTCTCCGTCCCGTTCTGACCCCGCCTCGTCACAAAGAGGAAAAAACGAGGAGAAATGAAAACATTTCTCCTCGTTGCACCTCGCTATGCCACCTCTAGGGTGGCGTAGCATTCAGAAGCATCTCCAGATTTACGATGTCTCGTAAATCTGGAGATGTGTCTTGTTCCATGGGTGTTGCGTGGGACACCCACAGCAACACCCATGGAACGCTCCTTCAACGCAAAGTGCTGCGTGTGAAGGGGCCGTATTTACAAGGAGAGGAAAAGTCACGCAGGGTGGCTTTTCCTGTCCTTGTAAATATGGAGGAGCCCCCTGCGCCACCAGTACGTCACGAAAAGTGACGTACTGGTGGCGCAGGGGGCTTGTAAATCTGCCCCAAAGGGCTTAACAACCTTGTATTATCACTGCAGCCAGCTTGGAGCCAGAACAGGGAAGGCAGGATATTCCATGTACTTCAAAGAACTTTTCCAGAAGCTTCCCCCACCTTCCAAAAGAAGGGCACCAGGGTATAAAAATAGGATCTTCAGAGCGACTCTTCAGTTCACTACTGGACCTGCGGAAGGACTCTTAGTAGACTGCCTGCTGCTGTTCACTCTGCCAGACTGTGGCTGTACTTGGAAGGACTGCTTTGCTACCTGGAGCCTGCCTTGAACCCTCAGAGACCATCCCTGCTGTTGAGCCCTGCCTCTTTACCTGGGGCCAGGTCTACCAGAAGGGACTCCAGGGCTAGTTTGCTGGCCTCATGTTGATAGCCACAAGGACATAACAAGCTCCCACCATTTTGAACCTGTATCTGGACCCAGCCTGAGTGAGTCCTGAACCCCCAAGAGGTATCCCTCAAGTCCTAGACCGTTGGTTGTGATGCCAAAGGTACCCACATGGCCGATTTCCAAAACTGAGGGCTTAGACAAATTTGGCCAAAAAGTGCTCTGAGAACCAGGAGGAGACCGAGACTAACCTAATTGCTTATCGCAATCAGGATCGCCAGAGGTGCATCGCAGTCGGTTTGACTTTGCCGCTACTCCCGCTACATTCTTCTCCACAGCAGCACATCCATTTCAGCAGTCCTTCGCCAAAGTGGTATCCGACCTCATGGAATTGTCTTCGGCTACAACCTTCTGCTTCGTCCTGCTGGAGTTTCTTGACTTCCATTTTAGCGCTAGATTTAACTTAAAAAATTCATAACTCCACTTCCACTGATTGGATTTTTGTTGTTTTGGTGTCAAACAATTTATTAAAATCGTGTCTCTCTTTCTAAGTTGGTTTGGCATTTTTCTTGTGTGTGCTTTCACTTAATTACTGTTTTGGTGCTGCATAAATACTTACACATTTCCTCTAAGTTAAGCCTGACTGCTTTTTGTGCCATGCTACCCGAGGTTAAGCACAGGTAAATTTAGTGACTTTTTGTTGTTCACCCTGAAACGGACTGTGGCTGTTGCTTAACCAGGATTTCACACCCCGGTCAATCAACTAATTTCTCTCAATAAACTATTTGACAATTTAATAAAAAGATTTAAAACCCTAGAAAAAACTGTAAAAAACATGAAATACTTCTGAGGTCCAGGCATCACGAGCCACCAGAGGAAGGGGCCTATGTCAGCCTAGCAGAGCTAATCCAGTGTGCAATGCAAGCCCTGGTTCCTTCCAGGCCATGTGTGGTATACACAGTGCTTTAAATTGGCCAGTACACACGGACACTTCTTTTTTTTCCCTCAAAGATACCAGAACCTCTCCATTACCAAGGCGAGTACTGGTACTCACTGCATCAGGTCAGCATCTCAAGTCACAAATAGTCATCATGTGAGAATGCATCACATTTCTACACTGCGGCGCATGCTCATTCGATGGCACGTTCACACCGGTAGTGACGAGCTACCTCAGAGCAACGTGTGACGTCACTCGCCAGGTAGCTGTGCGGCGGGAAGGAAGGAAATCCCTTTAAAAAGTGCAATTTGCTCTGGATTTCCCTTACTTCTTTGCCAGTGTAGAAGGATGGAAAACAAAGAGCCATAGAATTCCACCGATGAGGAGGCAGAGAAGAGCACCTGCAAGAAGTAGGTCTGCCACCAGCGCCAGTCAGATTGAGGACCCAGCGAGAAACCTTCTGCACCTCCGACATAGGTGAGTGCCCTGCATGTTGCTCCCGCCCCAAGCACCACTGAAGGGGGAAGGATGTGGTGTAACAACCAGAGCTGCCGATTTTGGAGCTGGGTACCAGGTTCAAGTCTCAGCGTCGACTCAGCATCCTGTGATTCTGGGCAAATCATGTAATCTCCCTGTGCAAGGTAATGTGTGTAGTGTAACTGGTGCTCATGTAAAGCACTCCAATAGCTTTGGGTTGAGTTTGCATTATATAAAACTGCAAAAAAGTACCGCACCGCACAGCACCCACCCTGACACCTCTATTCAATTTTTATTGATGCTGTACAGAACTGTATTTTTAACACGCAGTCGAATGCTAAATTGTTATAAAAGAGCTCAGCCTATGCCAATGACTGACTCACTAGTTCTTTATAGCTGCAGCTCCCAGATTTGATAAACACATTGTAGAAGCATTTGAGCAGTGTGTGTTCCTGGGCTTTGAAGAGCCTCCTATTCATAGGCAGCATGTTTAATGCAAGCAGTCTTCTGGTGTCAGTTTGTAAAGTGGCACACTTGTGAACTGGAGAATTGATTGTCACATCCACCTAGAACCACCCGGGTGATGTCGCTACACTATGCTGAGTTTTTCAGTGAGGGTACAGAGGGCAGACCAGCAGAGCCACCAGAGGGTGCAGACGTACCAGGGGATAGAGATGCAGTACACTGAGGGTATATAGGCAAATTCATCAGAGGGTAGAGATGCAGTGCACTGAGGGTGCAAAAGCAGAGATGTCAGAGGGTAGAGATGCAGTGCACAGAAGGCACAGAAGCAGGGATGTCAAAGGGTAGAGATGCAGTGCACTGAGGGTGCAGAAGCAGAGATGTCAAAGGGTAGAGATGCAGTGCACTGAGGGTGCAGAGATACCAGACGGTAGAGATGCAATGCCCCCAGGGTGAGCAGGCAGCAATGTTACAGGGTAGAGATGCAGTGCACTGAAGGTGCAGAGGCAGAGATGTTACAGTGTAGAGATGCAGTGCTCTGAGGGTGCAGAGATGTCAAAGGGTTGAGATGCAGTGCACTGAGGGTGGAGAGAAACTAGGCAGTAAATATGCAATGCCCTGAGGAGGAGGAGGCAGAGTGTTACAACATAGAGATGCAGTGCCCTGTGGGTGCAGAGGCAGAAATGTCAGAGGGCATATATGGAGTGCAGTGAGGATTCAGAGGAGAGATGCCAGTGGGTGCCAAATGGTAGAAGAGAGCACATGGAAAATGACACTGGGTGGGGCAGGGGGGCCCCGATCCAAGACCACTGGAGGGTACAGGGTCAGGGACTGCAGAGGGTTCGGGTACAAAGAAAGTACTGAGAAAGAGGCACCCATGGGAAGATGGATAGGTTAACCAGGGGGCATAGAAAAGGGTACGAGAGCGTACAGAAGAGTATCAGGATACATAGATCTGTGATGATATCAGAGGTACTCTCTACTCTATCCTTACTCTTGCACTCTTTATCAGGTCCATCTCCTATGCTCTCCTCCCTTTCCCTTAGTATTATCCATCACATTCTCTCAGGTGCTTTCTGCCCTTCCCCCTCTGTCCATCACCAAAGGGCATGCTCCATTTTCAAGTTCTCTGCCACACCTGTCAGATATTTTGCACCCCATGCAGGCAACTTCAATCCCTGTCCCGTACTATCCACTCCCACCACAGCTACCTTCAACTCCTTTAACTATCCTTTCATTCCTCTCAGGTACTTTTCTCCAAGTATAATGCCTCCTCTAATTTACACTTTTTAACAGCCTGAGTCTGAAACTCTCATGTGCCAGCTATCCTACATTAGTACCTTCTTTAAGGTGTGGGCATGGGAAACTCCCAAATGTGAACACCCCAAAATTGACCTCAATAATTTGGTTACAGAATTGATGATGCTGAAACAGTGTTAAACCTCATCAGGCCTCGAAAAATCCACTTGCCCACTCGCAATTGCGAGTGAAATTTTATCAGGTCGAGCTATTTTTAGCACTTACTCAACCTTGCTGGCGAGTAAACTTAAGCTGGAAGAAACATGTGTTCTGTTCATTCAGAAAGTGAATGAGCAATTAAGACGCCTTTAAATCATGTTTTTATCTTGACACATTTGCTGACTGCTTAAGGACTGAGATCAAATGTCAGTGTGACCTTTTACTAATTGTTGCCTTTCTATTCCTGGAAAATGGTTTTAACTTTTCTTTCACTTATCACAGTTAATGGTTTTTGTCAAGTGAGTTGACAAGAATTGTGAAACAAAAGGATGTAAAATGTCAGGTTTTTTTCTCCAACAACATTTAAACTGCTTGTAAATGAATAGTACAACTAATTCAAAATATAATTGGAATTATGAAATAACGTTTTTTATCATTCAGAAGTGTGATGCAAACAAAGATTTAAATAAGAGCAAAGTAAATCAAAACACTTTACTTGGTGATGTGCAAATTACAAATATTTGCGGACACTTTATTTCCAAACTTTGTACACTATATAGTTTTAAACAGTGGCGTAACACAGGCCCCCGCAGCCCCCGCGGTGCGGGGGGGCCCCAAGCTCCAGGGGGCCCCCTCGGCACAATACTCTGTCCAGAGAGCTGCTGATTGAGTCCGGAGAGAGCCCCTCCATGAACCTGGCAGGGGGCCCCCTCAAGTTTCGTTACGCCAGTGGTTTTAAAACCACATGTCAGTGACAAATTCTGTGGCCATTTCATTGTAAAATCTACTGAATGCAAATTACAGTTTGCTGCAACTTTATGCTTTAGTTATGTATTTATTAAAAGTGATAGTTTTTAGACATTATTTGAGAAACATTCCTGCCCCCGCTCTGATGACAATGCAGTAAATGAACTAAGAGGCAAGTCAGTGGTCATGTGTATCCTTTATGTGGCTAGATTTGTATTCTATATGGAGTTAATGTTTAGTTTATTAAATCAAACAAAATGGTTTTCTGTACAGCAGACGTGCTGAACTCGTGTATTTGAAGGTGCTCTCATATGTGATAAAGAAGAAAATGATGACTCAGTGAATTAAAATACTTGCCCAGGATCACATAATTTGAAACCAGTTCATGGGTCAAGAGCATTATAATTAGGTCGAGTAGATTATTTAAGTCACTAGACCTGCAGGTCTAGTAACATTTTTAGGATTTTTCGAGGCCTGCTCATTTTCATTAAGCAATGTGTCCCGAGGTAAAGACACCTCGACACGCATCAAAAATACAATAGATCCAGTAAAGGCCCAATCAATAATTAAGATCCAGATCAGCAGAATATGTTTAAAAGATTTACTACAGAATAGGATGGAGTCAGCCATAAAGGTTATCAGTAAATAGAGCATTACAGGATAATGCAAAGTCAGAATTAATCTACATCCAAAATGAGCAGCAACATCAATAGAGAATTGCACATCATCTGTAGTAGAATTAGAACGTCTTTTGGCAAACACGAAAAACATTTGAAAGAGAATGTTAAAAGTATCCTTAAAGCATGCAAGGGCACCAACAGTACATCACAGATTGAAGGAATTTGTCATCATTGGCACCAAAAAAAAAATCTTGAGTCCTTGAAATGTTTGTCATTAGTCCTGCCCATAGTCCTGCCTCAAGCTCCGCCTCCTTGTCTCACCCCAGGCCACCGCTCAAGTTGATGAGTAACTGCACTTTTCCCCATGTAAAGCACAGGGTATGCATCTGATCTAGCTATGTAAATATATTGAGTAATTAAAAAAAATAATAGTAACAGATTTTCAAAGCACTATAGTTTCGTGTGTCATGTTCTTAGTTAGTATCTTTAGTTTTTGTCTAGGCTTATCAAAAGCAACTTCACAAACCTGGCAAAAATCCGTACGAATCCTTAAAGGATAAGGACAGCTCAACTTTGCATTAAATGATTCTAACTTTAAGGTATATGTAAAAGTGTTTCAGATTAGTTACTAGGGAAACGTGTGTCTTGTGTTTTTACTTAATTCCACGCTCGCTTTCTTTGATGTGAAAAGCTTAGTGGGGAAAAGTTATATTTTCATTGCTAGAATTTCAGAAGGCCACAGCGACACCTACTGTCTATGATGAATAACACTGTAGCGTTAGTAATTGCTTTCAAATAACATATCTTTCTTTCCAGGATGTGGGTCGTAATTTACATAAGTAAATACATCAAAAGAAAAAAGTGGACAATTGGATAAACGGAAAAGAAAAGATATTTTCGAAAAATTAAAGAGAGGCCAGGATGGGCGGCCTACGAAGGAAATTCGAATTGATCTGTTACAAAATATTGTCACTGGTTGTAGTTGCAGCATGCTTGCTTATGAACAAAATACCATATTTTTCGACTGTGAAAAAATTAAATACTATTGGTTACAAAAATACCAAGTGAAGTCAAGTGAGACCAAAGTCCATTTTAAAGATGTAGAGTACACTGGAATGTTCCCTTTGGCAGTTTTCCATATGTCGAAAAAGGTATAAACCAGCAAATTGATTCATTTAACAGCCTGTGCAACTAGTCAACTGGAAAACTTCTTAGGCTCCAGTCAAGACAAGTGGTGAAACATAATACAAATATTATCCAGAAATCGCATACTCATTACCACTTACTGATTGAGTCACGTGTAAAGATTTTAAAGAAAAAGTTGTCTTCTTGCCAAACAGTCCAATCAATTTTTAACCTTGTGTATATAACTTGTGTATATAAAAAGATACACAAAGTTGGTGTATGTTTGTGTGTATATGTGCTTGTCTGTGCTGCACATAATCTAACATAGACAACAATAAAATGCTACACTTCTGTTGTGAAGATGGGAGATTGCATTCCTCCTAATTGGGTACAGATTCTTTATGAAAGGAAAAAGTGGGGAAAGTGTTAAACTGGCTATGGAGATTAGTTTGCCAAGGTAAATGAGTGACTTGTAAGCTGAAACACTACATCAACGTCTTAACTGGCTGGACTGGCCATTCTACGACTGCCTGGCGTTTCCTCGGCTGCAGCCCCCAACGACCCCTTCATGGCACCCTTTTAGCGGCGACCTCCTACAGGGTGGGTGCAGCTCCAACCTCTGTGCCAGGGCTAATAGTGGTTTTTAGTCCGGCCCTGCCGGTGCTTCTGGAAGAAAGGGAAAAAACTGATATAATTGTGCCTCAAAGATACAGGATATAAAGAAAGGACACACCACCTCAGAGGCGATTCGGCTGTATCTTGTAGACCAAAGGGGAGGGGACAAGAGAGAACGTGCAGCATGTGGCTCTTAGCGAGACGAGGCGCTCTACTTCAAATATACGACAGGCAGCTAGATGTACATGTCATTTGTCCAGACACCGTAGATGAACGAACTGGCCTTCTTGAAGGCGAGTCCCATACCTTGGGCCCTCATTTTGTGTTGTCCGACATTTTGGCGCAGCTGCACCATCCAGCATTACAATGATGTTTTTCCCAGGCCTGTATAAGCCCCCATTCCAAGTTCCATAGTTTGGAATGAATTATTGCCTTTGTATTGTAATCTAACTCCGGCTCAGCAGTGACAGCACAACGACCGACAAGATGGCTGGGCCCAGTTAAAAATATAGTCAGTGCGTGGTGAGAATACCTAGACGCGAACATTCCAACATAGATATAGAAGAAGTACAGAATGCACATGATGTAACAGCATAGGGGCAGATTTACAAGGAACTGACGCATCTGCATAGATGCGTCAGTTTCCTTGCGCCAGCGTCAAATGTCCTTGCGCCACCATGGATACGCTGTATTTACAATAAAGTGCTCCATGGCGCAAGGATTAACAGATGCGTCAGAAATTCAGACGCATCTATTGGCCCAAAAGTCACGCATTGCTGGAGTTGTGTCGCAAGCACGACGCAACTCCAGCAATGTATTTTGAGGCCTATACTTACTGTACTGCGTCACTCCTTACGCCTGCCTCAAGCAGGCGTAAGGTTTTGACACAGTGGCGTCCTAAAAGTGACGTGAGATTTCACTGTGTCACTTTTACGAGGCCTTCCTGTGTGGGAACGCCCACCCTGCATACATTATACCTGATGCAGGTATAATGTGATGCAGGGCTTTACAACGTGGCACATCTCCCTAGATCCGTCATGTTGTAAATAGGCCACATTGTTTGCGCCGCCGTTGCGTCAAAAAAAGTCACGCAATGGCAGCGCAAGAAGGTGCAAGGGGCTTGTAAATCTGCCCCATAATATTTATCAATGTGATAATAAGTGATATAAATGTATATATTAATGTAACACTTCAGTTTGTGCCAGAATCAAGATTACAAGTCCGATAAGAATGACAAAGAGTTAAACCCGAATTTACAATATGAAATGAAAAAATATCCTTGGGAGAAGGACCAACTCCTTGAGCAAAATTCACATTTATGAGTTAAATGTGTTACTCTAAAGAGCAATCCTTCGAGTCTCTTGTCCCCAGCACCCTCTTTCCAAGTCAATCATATTAAGTGGCAGATCCTCATGCCCATTTCTGCCCTCCTGCCTCTGGTCCACTGAATACATTGCTATTCAATGTCATTCTGGTGCTTGAATTTTTATTTGTTCCTTTCACTTCTTTCTAATTCGGTTTTTCTTTTGACGAAAAATAAAATACAAGAGAAACTTGGTTAATGCAATCAATGATGATCTGATAATATACAAAAAATAACTGAAGGGACTTTTATTGTCGCTGAGAAAGGTCCACAGCAGTGTGTCCTCTCCCACAAACTTTGATTATTATAGTAAAATGTTCTCGAGAGAGTTTTTGGCCCAGCACATTAAATATTGTGCATGTGACTTTGCCGTGTGGGTGGTGTAATATCCGGTCCACTAGTGGCGTAGACATTGTCTTTGAAAGATCAGGATGCGTGAAGTGGATTTCTGCGGTGCCGGATCACACTGGTGGGACAAACATACCTGAACTTGACAGAGAAGTTCCAAGGTAAGTTATTGCTCCTGTGCCTAGTTTTGCTTATTGTATGCACAGGCTAATCAAGATTGAGAACCTCGATTTGATGATTAATAATCTGGGAACACATTAAAAGAAACATTTTAGTTTCGAAATATATGAAGTGTTAGAAATACCTTGTTATTACGTAAGACCTGAGCACTATTTGGAATACACCTCACAGCTGCACTTTCATGAAATGTGAAAATGGTTAAAAGGTGAAAAAGATTGCAGAAGTTTGGCAAGTGCTCAAAATGGCCACGGTGGCTTTGCTGGCGTTTTTTAAATTACACTTATGTCACAATCTGGTCGCATCTATGGCTTTCACTTTGGGGCATATTATCAAGAAACGGCGTTAAAATTATCGCCGCTTTAGCGGCAGAAAACTGCCGCTAAAGCGGCGATAATGGGCTTGATAATATGCCCTTGAGAATTCCAATAGAAGCCCATGTTCTGGTGTCAACATGGGCTTCTATTGGAATTCTCAAGGCATATTATCAAGCCCATTATCGCCGCTTTAGCGGCGATTTTCTGCCGCTAATGCGGCGATAATTTTAACGCCGTTCTTGATAATATGCCCCTTAGGGGCATATTATCAACGGCCAGCGATAATTATCGCTGGCCGTGCTTAGCGATAATTTTGTTATCGCAGGCTATCTCTGGAATTTATCGCCCTGGTAGCGCGTTATTAACAACGCGTTTCTCCAGGGCGATAAAATTCCAGAGATAGCGAGGTTATCGCCGTTTTGCAGGGAACATCGCTGGTTTTCCAGCGATGTTCCCTGCAAAACGGCGATAACCTTGCTGATACGACCCACAGGGTCGTATCAGCATAATCCAACCCAATGTTAGGGATAGGTAAGTCTGCATTTTAGCAGACGTTAGTTTTTGGAGAAAACAGTGGTTTTCTCCAGAAACTAACGTGTGCTAAAATGCTGGGGCAGCCTTGTAAATATCGCGATGTGAACATCAGCGATATTTGCAAGGTAGTCCATCCGGGGCACGCCCACTTTGCATCTCATTAGAGATGCAAAGGGAGGCGTTGGGAAAAAGGGTGCTAACATGCGATTATGCATGTTAGCACCCTCTTGTAAATAGGGCGATAGTTTTATCTCCGCTTTTTTGGCTTTTTAAGCCAAAAAAAGCGGAGATAAAGCCCTTGTAAATATGCCCCTTAGTTTTCTAAAAGTGCCAACACATCTTGCTGCATTCTCATGGTGCCTTCTTTGAGATCAAGTTCAGAGAGTACACTCACAAATCTTTAAATGCCTACATCTGCTCAGCCTTGCCACGTCACGTTTGTGTTGCCTGGGAGCCTGAGCTGTATGTACACTCATGATAGGAATGTTGGGGTTAATATTTTGGGGGGAAGGTTTGTGGAATAGTTTCTTAGGAGGGCAAGTACGGCAGTATAACACTTCCAGTGCTAGATGCTTCCATTCAAGTCTCTGGAGCTTTACTGTTATCAGCCGGACTCAAAACCCTGATTCCTCCACAACGTCTGGTTCTCCATCTCAGGTCTCATTTTGTGCATGTTGTCAGCAGTACTGTCACTGAAAAGCAAACCCTATAAGCAGTGAGCATTGTTACTGAGCAGATCCTTTCCTGCCAACTTTTAAATTAAGTGTCATGTGATGAATCAACACATTGCAAAACTTCAGAGGTTTTTCCTAGTGAGAAATCACTATTAAAGAATTGATATCTGTCAGGAGATATGCATGTTTCTCTTATCCATAAGAGGCTCTTGAAAAAGCAAACGTGACCAACACAACAGCGCTGTGTCTAATTCGAGATCCCTGGGTCTCAGGTAGAAGACATGTCTGTTCCCCCACTCCTGAGTCAGCCGCTCTTGCAAGTCCCTGGTTGGCCACAACTGTCTTCAGACCCACTGGCGAGCTCGAGGGCTTCTTTACTCCACTTGACAGTGCTTGTTGTTCACTGCAGCGTGGGTGTTTTATATTAAAGCAGTCAGCAGTGAGCGAAAAACTAGAAAAAGAGGATCAAACCATTAAACATAAATAAATCGGTAAGGTGCGATCCAATCGTATAATATAGGCTTGACTTTTTAAACAGCAGCTGATGGGGAGGGATAGGGACTGGATATTGTGTGCAGGGTGAACAGTAAAACAACTGCGAGGGGTTTTATAATTGAGTTCAGCTTCAAGGGAGCGGGTGGGTGCAGAATTTTCAAAACTGTGTACAAATGCAGCTGAATGACAATTTGGTGGGTAGTGATAATGGGAGGTCACACAGGGGCATATGTACAAGCCCCTAGCACCACCGGAGAGTCACTTTTTTTTATGCTCAGGTGGCGGTATGCCCTGCACCATATTTGCAAAGTGCCATTAAGCTACTTTTTGTGGCTTATCGCCGCTCTGTAAATATGTTACCCTTTCACGCAGGCATCTGCATGAAAGGGGCGTGCAATGGGCATTGCTGTGGGCATTCCACCGCAACACCCATTGCTTGTTGACGCTGCCCCAGATTTACAAGGAGGTGTAAATCTGTGGCAGTGCCAGAAACTAATGCCATGCAAGAGCAGGCATTAGAATGGCACAACGAGGAGAAATACTTTTATTTTTCCTCGTTTTTGCTCTTTATATGTGTGCTGCATTGCGAAGCACACATAGAAAGAGCAAAAATCCATTAATGATTGTTTATGTGCAGGAAGGTGTCCCTTGTGCATGATGGACCGGTCCATTGCTAAAATGAACTCAGGAGGAGCCTCTTCCAACATAAATCAAACATCTTTCTCAATATAAAATAATACATATAATTACAAACATAATGCAAACTTTCTCTCGGTTTATTTATTCAGTTGCCACCCAGAATAAGACAGAATGTATTCCGTTCAGAGGCCCACAACCTAAGTGGTACAATCCGTCCAATCAAGGCCATGGGGTGGGAAAGTTCTATCTGCTCGCTACGCACCTTACATTCCTCATCAGGAGCAGACAGAGCCACCAAGACAGTAGTAGGATAGGAGGCCGCACCAAACTATGAGTAGCTGCAGTGATATGGAACAAGCCACAGGTGTCACAAAATTTCAAGCTACATAAATGTTATGTGTGGCTCACACAGCTGCTGCACGTTAACTTTCATTAAGTGTGTTACTAATACCTGAAAACACCATATGCGTGCTTTATTAGGAGGTTGTTGAAGTGCACCGTGTGCATTCCTCCTCCCTCATTTCACTGTTCCCTGCCCTGCAGTGAGTGCCGCCCTCAAGTATGACAGAGAGTGCACCTCTCTGCACATCAGTGAATGGTGGCCCTCTTATCCAATAGATTTATAGAGCACACGGCATTGTGTAGTGAGTGTCCTGTCACAAAGTGCACACATCGCCACGTTACAATGCACATTACCCCCTATTTATGTCCCTCTGCAGCCCTTCTTTTTCCTAACCAGTGAGAGGGTGACTTCACTGTCGCTGTTTTGCTTCTTTATTTCTTTTTTTGGTTCACCAATTCCAAAGTTAGCTGCTTACCTGTTACGGTACTCCACTGCAAGCAAAAAAACTTTTATCATTTACAATGCCAAACGCTCTAACTTTCACAAATGCGAGACCTATTGCATTGCAAATGCTTGTTCTGTTGTCCTGGTGGGTTTCCTGCATTTTCTGCTTTTTGGCAGAGTGAAAGTGGCATAAATCCAAGCTGCCCCCTAATTGCAGACCTGGTGTGCTCTATGGTTGGGAAACCCTCAAATGGACTCCAAACAAATTAGTCACAAGTGTTCCTTCTAAAATCTCCCAGAAATTACACTGTCCCAGTTTAATCTTGACATAATAAGTGCTTTGCGCTGTGTTGTCACCCCTCCATTAAGATAATAGCTAAATCATTATCCATCTTCCTGGACAAGAATTTAAACTTATAAGCACATATCAAGTATTTGGTGAAAGGGAAGCAAACTCAGCTCAAGATCCTGCAAAGTATTAAACCTTTCTTCCCAGAACATAATTTCAGACAACTGATCCAAGCTTTTGTGTTGTTAAGGCTCGACTATTGAAACTCACTCCTAGTAGGAATTCCAACACTGCAGCTCACCGCTCTCAATGCAGAATCACACACAGCAGTAGCCTGGACACTAGCTTGAGAATGTTTGATGATCAATCTCCCCAACTCTAATCAGACTGAACTGGCTCACCAATGAGGTAAGATATAGCTACAAACTAGCCTGTACCACCTACAAGCACCTCTTTGTAGCAGTCCAGCCTATCTAGCTCAGAAACAAGTAGTTTCTTGGCTAATCAGTAACTTCTGAGCATTGGCTCCCTCCCTCTTTAGATCTTTTCTATCAAAATGTTAGAAATTTTGAGGCAATTCTTTTCTGGTAGTGCCCCAAAGGTTATACCCCCTATATTGCATGTGGCATATTGCATTACAAGACAATTACAAGACAATTACATGCACTACATCGTCACATCACTACATCTCAAGGTAAGCAAGATAAGGGAATACAATAGGTAATTGGGGTAGGTAGACACTGTAAAGGTACTAATTAGGAAAATAATAATAATAATAATTTAAAAAAATATATACTTACAATGTCAATGTAGTGTTTGTTGACATACTAGATGTAATATATTTGTAGTTCAATATTATTAACCACGTTATAGTGTTAGATAACTCCAAAACAATGTAGAATTCCATCCCCTTGTGCATGATGACATTATCATCCTGTAACACATTAAAAAAATGTATTAAAATACCTGACATTTCAATATCACCGAACACTTCGAGGGTCTTAATTGAATGTCAAATTGCTTTGAGTCTGAAAGTCTGCTTTCTGTACTTAAGGCTGTGTTGCAACTGCGTTTCTCAGCAATCCGGGTGTCTGAGACACGTGGTACCTTGCATGGTCCTGCAGTTCAAGGGCCTCAGAAAAAGCTGCAAAAAGCCCACAGCTGCAGGCTGCGAGTCTCATTCACCTAGGGCTGTCTTCATATAGGGCTGCCTTCCCTCATGCTCCTCAGCGGCTGACTGCTTCTCCTTACTCCTGCAGTTCTAAAATGGCAATCACTTGTCTGAGGGTTAGCAGCTGCCTTTTAACGCTACTTGCAGTTAGTCCAATTCAGGTTTTCACTCTTTACTTTTCCATTTCCATCATGGCTGTTTCTAACTTGGTTCCTTCATGATATTCCAAGTCCATCATATTTCATATAATGTAATGTTTGAAGTCATTTCCTTTTTTTGTTCTACTGCTATAGAAGTGCATCAGTTTGGTTGGAGGGTGAGTTGCAACAAAGGTGTGTTCCTTCGCTTGTTTCCTCGCTTACTCCAGTTGATGATCCTGACTCTTTGCTCCAGAACTCCAGACAATTTTCTATGTTGGATTACCAATTCCTGGTTTTCTTTAATCCTTTGAAGTCTTTATCCAGTGTTGGATTCGCTGCAGGGTTACCCCCAAACCTTTTGCCTTCATCCACCTCTTGTTGTTCTGAATTTGTCCTTGTTGGCCTTAGGACTCTGTGCACTTTACCACTGCTAGCTAGTGCTAAAGTGCTTGTGCTCAATCCCCAAAACATGGTAAAATTGGTTTTCACCTGATTGGCATATTTAATTTATCTATAAGTCCCTTGCAAAGTGGCATAGCATATACCCAGGGCTGATAAATTAAATGCTACTTGTGGGCTTTCACCACTTATTTTGCTACCCAATTAAGTAGCCTTTTTAAACATGTCTTAGGCCTGCAATCGCAGCCTGTATGCAATGTAAAACTGCCAATTTGACTTGGCAAAATAAAATCCTTGTCAAGCCTAAAACGTCTTTTTTACTACATATACGTCACACCTAAGGTAGGCCCTAAACAGCCCATAGGGCAGGGTGCATTATAGTTAAAAGGTTGGACATGTACTTGTAAGTTCTACTTGTCCTGGCAGTGGAAAACTCATAATTTCATTTTTCACTGGTGTGAGGCCAACCTCTCCCATAGGATAACATTGGGTTCCCATATTACAGTTAATCAGGCGCGGTCGGTGGTAGGAGTGCCGGTCGGGCGGTGACGTGGGGCGGGGGAGGGGCAGGGTGGGGGGTAGTAAACTACGGATTAAGGCCGAATACAGGTAAGTAAACATTTAAATGAATAAAACGAATTTCGTTGTGAGCGCTGCATCGCCAAATGCGATGCAGTGCGCGCAACGAAATTCGTTTTATTGATTTAAATGTTTACTTACCTGTATTCGGCCTTAATCCGTAGTTTACTACCCCCACCCTGCCCCTCCCCCGCCCCACATCACCGCCCGACCGGCACTCCTACCACCGACCGCGCCTGCTGTTAATAAGTGGTAACATTTGTTTGGGAGCAGGTAGAAAGATCATGCTTAGTGTCTAAGGAATTGTAATTTAAAATACTCTTTAATGGCAATGTCGAATTTTAAGCCACAATTCTGAAAATACCACTTTTAGAAAGTTGGCATTTTATTGTCCTAACCATTTGGTGCCTGCAGCCTATTTCCTCGGTCACATGAATAGGTGTAGCTGGCAGTTGGCCTTTGTGTATTCCTCTCAGACAGCCACACAATAGAGTTATTGGGTGTTGGCAGGATGGGCCATTCAAGCTGGATGGTGTGGGCTGGAGTTGTGCAAATCCCCACTTGATCTTCAAAGACTTTGCCTCAGCTCACACACAAAGAGCTTCAGCTTAGTCTATTGATTGTACCCTCAGACAGAATAGGATCAGGGCAGGGAGACAGGAAATTTCAGACACTTCTGTGGGTGGTGGGGGACTCCAAACGTTTATTCCGCTTCAAAGATGGCACCAGGTATAAAATATGACCCTCAGACACACTCTTCAGTTCACTTCTGGACCTGCAAAAGGTCTCTTAGAGGACTGCTCTGCTGCCTGCTGTGTACTTCAGAGGACTGCCCTACTGCACCAAGAGCACTGCCCTGCTGCATGAACCCTGCCTTGTGCACTCAGAGGACTGCCCTGGTGCCTGAGACCTGCTTGAACCCAAGACTTCCAGAGTGACTCCAAGGGCTAGTTGGCTGGCCTCCTGATTAGAGCCTCAGAGACAGAAAAGGCTCCAACCATCTTTAACCTGTACCTGGACCCAGCTTGAGTGAGTCCTAAACCTCCAAGTGGTGCCCCTCCAGTCCTGGGCCCATGGAAGTGGTGCTAACGGTGCCCAGATAGCCCAAATAAAAAACTAGGGACTTAGAAAATGTTCTGTCAAAAAGTGCTCTGAAAACCAAGAGGAGACGGGGACCTCTGTGCTCGCCAATTCACCCAAGGTGCATCACCGGTCAACCTGACTTCGCGACAGCTCCTGCTATGTTTTTTTCCGCAACAGCAGCAAATGTTGTTCAGCAGCTCCTCACAGAAGGGATATCCAACCTCATGGAGCCCTCGTTGACTACAGTCTGCAGCTCCATCCCACTGGAGGTTTTCGTCTTCCATGAAAAAGACTAAGGCCATACATAGAAATCTTCACCTCGACTTTGTCTATTTGCTCCCCGATGACAATGACTCCTCCTCGGACGATGCCGGCTGCCTAGCCCTGCTGAACTTTCCCTTCTCAGACATTATTCTCTAAAAATTCTTTTAATTCCAAAGGTAAGCGGAGACCGGGCCAAATCCACTTCATGTATACGAACCGAGCTACACCATGGGCGGCCATAACTTTCAACTTTGCCCCATTCTCACGCAACTAGATATCCTCGGTTGGTGCTTTGATCGTTTAGGCGCTATTTTTCATTTTAAAATTTGAAAACTTAATAACTCCAGTTCTACTGATTGGATTTTTGTTGTTTTGGTGTCAAACAATATACTAAAATGTACTCTATTTTTCTAAATTGGTGTAGGATTTTACTTGTGTTGTTTTTCCATTTTATTACTGTTTAGGTGCTGTATAATTACTTTACACAGTGCCTCTAAGTTAAGCCTGATTGCTTTTGTGCCAAGTTACAGGAGGGTTAAGCACAGGTTAATTTAGTGACTTTTTCTTGTTCACCATGACAAGGATTGTGGCTAATGCCTGAGTAGGGTTTCACCTCCCTCAACCAACAACCCAATTTCTCACATCCAACAAAGAGGCTTTTTTATGTATTTGGCTTTTCCCTCCTGAGAAGGAGTCAGCTTTTTGTGGGCACTTGCCTACCACGTATTCCTTTGTGTGGTGACATTGTGGCTTTAGGAATCATTCGCCCATACTTCAGGCACCAGAAGACCCGGATTGATGGTAAGCATCCTACCAGAACAGGCTGGGTTCTACGCACATTATTCTCAGTACACTGTTTACTTTGTACCGCATGGCACTCTATTTTCACTATTTTGAATGGCTTTGTTCATTGGTTATTGTTTATTACCTACATCTTATGGTCATGTTTTGCATATTACATAAAGCTATGTACCCTATTTTTACTCATTATGTTTTATCACTCTGGTAAATTATAAATGGTAACAAGACCTTGTCAAAGAATGTCTGTCACTCTCTGGATCTAGTTTGCACTATAGAAAACATCTAATATCAAAGTATATAAACATTAACATAATTAAATAAACTAATAAATACATCAATAAGGATTATGCCTCTCAGTTCCCTTTGTGCTGGCTCTGTCTGTGAGAGTAAAAAGTAGTTTTTGGGAGGCAGTAGCTATACCGGGTTGATACAGAGCTGTCTTCTTATATAAATTAAGATGGCAGAGACTGGGCACACCCATCTTTATTGCAACTGTGATAAATGTGTTTTACTGTACCTCAACTCAACCATCACACCACCTCCTTTGAGCTAGGCTTTCACTGCTGCATCAAGCTACCCAGACAGTCAAGTAGACTTGGGAGGTCAAATTTCCATCACAGTACCTGGAGTTCTGGTTAGTAGGAACTGCTGCAATCTAACCTGTTAAAAGTCCTATATTGTCCCTCTGACTACAATGATTGGGGAAAAGCCTGACATAAAGCACACAAAAATGTTTAATGTCACCCCAAAGGAATCAAGCTGCGGAAGAGAGAGAATATTCACAGGCAGCCTACTTCACAACGTAGGGCGACACACGCCTAACTCCCCTGCTCTTTGGGCACTTTCGGTAACCCAAAGGTGCATCTTGGTGCTAAAAATGCATAAAAAAGAGCATAAAAAGACTGAGGGGCATATTTACAAGGGGATTGTGCCACCGGAATGTCACTTTTACTGACATTCCGGTGGCGCAATGCCCTGAACCATATTTACAAAGTGTTGTTATGCCACTTTTTGTGGCTTACCACTGCTTTGTAAATATGGTACCCTTTCACGCAGGTATCTGCTTGAAAGGGGCGTACCCCTTTCAAACAGATACCACCACAATACCCATTGTTTTTTTACGCTGCCCCAGATTTACAAGGATGTGTGAATCTGAGGCAGCGCCAAAAACTAACGACCTGCAATAGCAGGCGTTAGAATGGCGCAGCAAGGAGAAATACTTTTATTTCTTCTTGTTTTTTCTTTTTCTGTGTGTGCTGCATTCTGCAACACACATAGACAGAGGAAAATGCAATTAATGATTGTCTATGCACAGGAAAGTGTCTCTTCCTGCTCATAAAAAATCATTAAATAAAGGCGATTTGCTACTTCTATGTGTGCTGCAGAATGTAGAAGTAACAAACTGCCCTTATTTATTGTTTATGTGCAGGAAGGGACTCTTTCCTGAACATAAACAATCATTCCCTGCAATGCAGGCACCCTTGCACTGTGGCACAAAGGTGTCTGTGTTGGCGCTAGGCAGCTATTTTTAGTGCCAGTGCTAGGGAAGACACAGGGGTGTGCCGTATTGTTGTAAATATGGCTCATCCTGCGTTTTGGAAATGGCGGAGCGTGGCACTGCAATCTTTGCTGCAGCTTTGTGCTCCATCATTTCCTTGTAAATATGTCCAAGAGAGAGGAAAGCCGACTTTAACTAAATATAAAGCTTTTTAAAGCTTTCCTAACTGATGAATAAGAGCCAATGGCTTTATCCAAATGGGCTAGGAATTCCACAGTTATGGCCCTAGAACCAAAAGACCCCTTCTGCCAGCACTAGCTCGTTTAACTCTGGGTACAGCAAAAAAGGACGCCACTATACGAGTTAATTTTCCACAAGGTAATGCCATGGTTTAAAAAGAGAGGGCGAAGGAGATTTCTCAAGTCAACAAAACACCTTCTACATAAGGCAGAAAGCCTTAAAGACAATCCTCTGTTTTATTGGGGACCAGTATAGATCTCTTTATGCCTGAGTTATGTGGTCTCGTTTTTAAATGCACAAATTAAAGGAATTAAGTTTAAAGTTTGACATTATTTGTAGATGATCTAAGAAAGCCTCAGAAATATAGAAGAGAGTAGTAGTGCATGCTTGACAAAATTCAGGTTGCAATCACTTGCCCGTGAGATTGTTTAGGAAGGAAGGAGAGCACTTTTTTGCCTAGTTTGCGCTGAAAAAAACATAAGGATGCGTCAATGCCACAGCACTTATCAGGTGCATCATGGTACGGCAGAGTGAGAATGTGTGCGCTCCGTTAGACAAAGAGAGAGAGAGAGAGAGAGAGATCCGAACTTAAAAAATATTGCATGATTATCCAGCTCTGTGTGGTGCACATTGAGGAAGGTCTCTGCAGTTGCCACGACCTCCTCCCCCTTCCCCTCTGTATCTGTGGGCAGAGGCCTGCCCAGCAACACTATAGGAGCCATGTTTCACTGTAGGAGCAATCAATCAGCACGCGAAAACGGCTACCTTTGGTGGCCCTGCTGCTACAGTGTGATTTACACTTCATTTAGTGACGAGGCCACCTGCCTGCCCCCACTGTGACTAATACAATGGTCACATCAGGATGCATTGGCGGCCCCGCCCTTGACCTTATCTGCCCTTTATTTTCGGGCTCACCCAGACTGATGACGCCACAAGGAAAGGAAGAGCACTCCAAGTGTGAAATTCGTAGCAGACTGTAGCCAAAGCTTGCCGCTTTTTAAAAAAATAACTGTAGAAAACATTTAATGACTTATCAACTGTTTTCCTTATTTTATTTTATTTTATAAAATGTGTAATGCTGCTCTGTCTGTGTTCAGGGTTGTGGTCTTTTTAAAAATACTGTTTACCTTTTTTAAAAATATGACATAAAAGCAGCTCTAGGTGTCCAGTTCTGTGACACCCGAGCACCAGAGCCACTTGTGTACCCCATCCAGGGTCGGACTGTGTAAAACAAATAGGCCCAGGCACCAAGGCAGGACTGGCGTAATGGGCATCGGGCTAGAGGGGTGGGACACTGGTTTTGTTACTGGGGGCTGCAAAACCGGCCCCCAGTAACAAAACCAGCAGGACTGTCCAGCATAATGATTCACTTCTCACTCTCAAAAACGCATAAATCACTGCAGAGTTCCCTGTAAACACAGCAGTTTTCATCCAACAATAAAATAATCAAGATTGATGTCTCTGGTGGTTTATCATCCTGTTTGAGAGAGATCGGAGTATTGTCTATTGCAAGTTTTGACTCATCTACTGTAGCGCCGAGGGTTACTATGACTGCTGCAAAGAATGTGTAACAAACATACAGATCACAGAACTGTATTAAATGTGCATAGCTCAGTGGGTTTCTGCTTTTGTCACAGAGAACCATTAGTTACTTGCAGTGCATAACTTACAATCGTAATAAATCTAGCATCTTGAGCTATGACCTGCCATCAAAGAGATGCATGCAAACTGCATGGTTCAGGTTTGGAAGTTATGTTTTTTTCCCCATTCTTTCATTATCCTAATACTGCTAAAATGGGTTTGTTTGGGTAGGAATACATTCTTATTAGTAAATCCAACCACTGCGTTACGTTTTGAATCCTGGGTTTGTGCTTCTCCAGATCATTAAAAATGCCTACCAGAATTGATGGCAAGTGAATCCTACACCTTGTAGCCCATTTTGTCTTGTATAACATTTTCTTAACACTGATTTACACACGTATCATTCATTGTCTCAGTATGTGTGCAGGATGAAAGTGCTCCAAGTCCCTACACTGGTATGAGAGGCGCTATAAAACAAATGAAATACATGTGATAGGGGCTATGGAGAGATGAGGGGCAGTCTTGGAGGGTGATAGTGAGGAAACATTGAAGAGCCCCAACAAGATTGTTGTATCCTGGTGCACTGTAAGGTCATCATTTACTGTGCCCTAAAAGCAAATATAATTGAATATATAATAAAATGTGTTGTAGAATGCACCATTTTTGTAATTTTTTTCTAAATGTTCTTGGGGAGAGAATATCCTCTCCCCCATACCCCCTCTTCGTCAGGCTCACTTGCTGCGTTTGCTCGCAACACACCGTACGGGGATGGACACAATTTGCCAGGGCTGCTTTGGGTTCCCAGTTTGCCCTGTCTGGCACCAACTTAAAAGTGCCCCATTTAGCAAATGATATATCTAAACAAGCATTGGCAAAGCCAATAGGTCTTGCCTTTGGGACCTCTTAGGTTTGTGAAATTTATTTAGCCTTTCACTCTCAAGAGCTCTCTCAAGTTTTTTTGTTGGTAGGAGAGTTAGCCAAGCAGGACAGCTCCAAAGGTATCTGTTGTACATAGAAAAGTCCATTCGCCAAGTGTATAGAACAAGTTAGCTTTATTCACGCTTAGTTCCAAGTTGAGTAGAAGATAAGAAAAGACAAGCCCCACCAGGAGCAGCCTCCCTGCCGCTCAGCCTGCCTGCCATCAACTGCCACTCCACACACCAGCCAGGCACTCCAACATTCCATGAGGTCACCAGGCATTCTGACACTCACACTAGCTGAGCAGCAGAGAAGTCACGGCCAGGGAAAAGAGAGACGCAAGTCAAATATAACAGTATCCTTTGCAGGACACTTGAATACATAATGTCGATGTTTGAGCAGCTAGCTGGCTGACATAAATGTGGAGGAGCCCTTGTGGGTTTCCGTGAGTCAGGTCAGATTCTCCTGAAGAGTCCCTTTATCTTCTGAGCCCTGTTTAACCCCTTCCTTGCTGTCCACGAGTGCAACAAAGGCACACCTGTGTTCAGGAGGAGCCCTGTATTCATGTCCTCAACGTTTGAGGCAAAAAACACTCATTGATTTCTGAACAATGAGCGTAAAAGCGTTAAGGTAACCATGTCGTTCCTGCTTATATTTTGCATGCTTTACATAATAATCTTGCATTGCCTGAGTGTTTGCTTTTTCCATGATGTTGTTACTTTTTTTTAGGCAGTGCATAATTTGAATTGAGTCACATTCAGGTGTTTATAACGGGGCACAATTGGGTTGTAGCTGAAGGCAGTGCAAGTTTCTCTCAGTGGGGCAGAAAGGTGTTCGGGGGGAGAGGATGTGGCACTATGGCCAGAGCTACCGAATTTGGAACTTGGGAGCCAGGATCAGGCTTCATGACCAGTCCACCAGACCACTCTGCTGAGGGAGCACATTCCCATGCTAGACCTTAGAAGGCCTGGTCCCTTAGCACCAGCAGGCGGACCCTACTGGTGGCCAGTGTGGGTTAACCTTGAAGGCCTATCCACTACAATCCATACTGAAGTTTACCTCCAGTCTTGCGGGCAGGCCTACAAAGCAGCACACCCTAGATCAACAGGAACTTTGTCACTGAGGTCACAGGACCCTTGAGGCCAGTCCGCCTCACCCATTGATGCCTCCATTGGCCTTGTTCCAACAGTAGTAGTGAAACTCACCAGGGATCGGCAATGCAAGATTTGCACGCACACCAAACTCAGGGGCATATTTACGAGGGCCTTGCATCATGCTTGCACCACTCCAAGTCATATTTATGAAGCCACTCAAAGCTACTTTGCATGGCTTTGAATGGTTTTATAAATATGGAGTAATGCGACAGCCCAAATCGCCGTTTTACTTTCCTCTGCACAAGGGAAGTGTTGAGGTGGGTGTTCCCACGCAACTCCCATGGTTTTTGACGCATTTCTAGATTTTCAAGGACTTGTAAACCTGGGAATGTATCAAAATCTTACGCCTCCCCCAGGGAGGCACAACAAGGAGAAATATCTTTATTTCTCCCTGTTTTTTTTCTCTTGTTATATGTACAGCACACAAAGAAAGAGGAAAATGCTTCTCAGGATTGTTTTTGTGCAGGAAGGGCCCCTTCCTGCACAAAAACAATCCTGCATGCAACTGAGGCACCCTTGCACCATGGTTCATGGGTGCCTGCGTTGGCGCTAGGCTGATGAAACGGCACCAGCGCAGGTGGTAAAGACAGGAATGCACCGTATTGGATAAATACGGTGTATTCCTGCCCTTTCCCTGTGACGCACGGCAGCACAGCAAAGTAACTTGCGGCGCTGCCCTGCGCCACTATTCCCGTATATATGCCCTTAAGTTCGCAAACTTCACTGTTTTTCTGCTTCATGCACCAGCACTTTTAACACGTGCTGCCTGCTTTGGGTCCACTGCAATTATGCAGCAATGGAGGAAAAAAATATGTTGCAGTGTTGACTAAATTATACAGCAAAGAAAGGCTGCAGTATAATGTGGTATATTATCTGATACTTTATTATTTTGACTTTTTTATACATACTAACAATCTCTGCAAAGCTTTCGCCTCATTAATACCAGTTTAACATACAAGTGCAGCAGTGAGAATGGTGACCAGTCAACCTTTGTAAAGGGCCCTCCACTTCACAGCAACACAAATCACGTTTTTTGATCCGTTTGATCTACAAACAATTTTTTAGTTTAAACCATCAGATGATGCAGCAGATGATGTATTATGTGGCAAATACGGCAGAGCTATAAATATGTGGAAAACATTTGCAAACTAGGATATTTTGCCATTCATGTTTGAACTTCTCTCATGCAGACTCTGTTGGGTGGTATTTCTAGACACCTACAGCGCTTGTGGAGAGACCAGGGATGAAGGTGTCTAATACTGATTGCAGGGGATAGTAGTCTGATGGGGAGAACATAACACTAACTAACTTGAGTAGTCATTACACAAACTACTAATATAATAGTTGTATCTCATTCATCTGATACTGCTAAAAGCATCTGCAAAATCAACAGGTCTTTGGTTGTTTTAGGTGTATATATTCATTTTTGAGTGCTATTTCTAGATACAATAACAGGAAACCAGGAGGCATCTAATTCTGGCTTCATGACATGTTGCGTGAAGCACATAAAAAACGTAGGACTACAATTTTGCATTGACCGAGGAGCACAGAATGATGTAATCAACAGTGCTCCCCAACACGTGGGGCCTCATGTCATAGAATTTAAACCCAACTTTTATGTTCAGAAATGCTTAGAAAAAGGGAGGAGAAGTGCTGATGAAAGAAACTGCATGTATCGGAGACAAATGGCTTCTGGTTCCACTTATAAGCGAATTTGGGACATTCTGTGATTGAAAACGTATCCCACATTGTAAACGTATTTTAATGTCAATAACTCATATATTAAACCTCAAATAAACGTGAATCCATTGGTTGTATTAAATAACGTTATAAGCTGTAACTGGTCAGTGAAATGCCAAACATACTAAAAATTGGTATGTTTTGCTCTTTCTAGCCACACCTCTGTCTCCGCCCACTGACCCAATCCTCTGGTTATTTCCTCCCCCTGATGCTCCGCCCACAGTTCCCCTACTTTTTTTCCACCACTTCGACCACTGGATATTGCAGACCAATTATAACTAAATAATTCAGAGCTTTCGATATGGCATCAGAGTTTGCACATCCAATTACCACTGGGTGTTTATCTATCTGGAGATTTTTTCTGACACAAATTACACATGGTTTTACCCAGTGCTTTAAATGGGCCGGTACTCACCGGTACTGAGTACCGGCACTTCTCAGTTTTCTCCCCCTGAGTACCGGAACTTATTTTCGGGCAAGGAGAGTACCGGTATTCCCAGAAGCAGCAGGGCTCATGCCCTGAAGTACGGGTACGTGTAATGCAAAAACTACTGAAAATAACCCTTTCAGATGGAGCGTGTTTATGTGCCGCTCTGGCAGGCAACAGCCAGTGTATTCCTGCGCTGGGGTGCTCCTGCAGTGTTAGGTTGTAATTGGCATCGCAACGAGAATGAGGATGTGGTCAGAGCCGCCGACAGTTGAACTAGAGGACCAGGTTCGAATCCCGACGTCGGCTCATCATCCTGTGATTCTGGACAACTCCGTTAACCAGTGGTGCTAAAAAAAAGTAAGCTTTAATGCAAATGTTCTGACTGTCATGTAAAGCGCTTGAATGCCCATGGCCCAAATTCGCGCAATATCAAACTGCCAAAAATTAGGCCCTGCACCTATGACATTGGAGCTGATGCTTGCCGTGTCTCCTACGTAAGGAGGCAGTTTGATATTGCGCGAATTTGGCCCATGGTCGTTCAAGTGCTTTACATGACAATCAGAACATTTGCATTAAAGCTTACTTATGTGGCTATTGTTAAATTCCTGGCTCATAGCCACGACCCCAGACACGCCCCTAACGGCCCACCCAGTCTAATTAGTGAGTACCGGCACTTCTCATTTTCCATTTAAAGCACTGGTTTTATCCAGTGAAATGTGTCGAGGAACAACCGTGTGTCTGCAATGATTATCGCAAAACTCGGAACTCCAGTTCGAATCGGGGTATACATACAAGGCTTGAGGACCTAAATCTCTTCTAGCAAAGGTTCGAAATTATACAGCACGCATTTTATTCCTTTTGTGAGTGCAAAAATTCTATCCACCCTACGGCTATGCCTCAAAGTGTCGCTCACCTCGTCTACCATGGCACGTGGTATGCCTACAGGAAGCATGTGAGAGATCTTCTTTTGTGACGCAGGACTACTCTTCAATAAGATGGCATCACATGGACGCGCGCGAGCCTTTCAACTTTCAGCTCCATTTGTTTTTACTTATTTGGACTGGATGGTTCACACGCTGTCACAATTTTCTCAGGGAAGACGAACGTCATGGGTTATAACTTTACTAAACGAATTCTTTTATTTTTCAGTGTTCAGTGAGCCGATTGCCTTTTAAGATGCCAAGGCACAAGCATGCTCTTTGTCCCAGCAGATGTGTGACCTCAGCCAGCCCACGGGCGTGTCAGTGCTTCCAAGCGCCTTCCGCTGGTGTGTAGCACAGAATTGTGAGGCTGCTTTCGAACCCTGGGCGGGGTCTGTTCAGATACAGTTTAGTGCCATGTATTTAACCTTAAACATACGATGCTGAATACTTAAGCGTCTTGGGAAAATTGAAAATATTTAACAAACATACTGACCATAATATTTTAGCACTACCTTTCTTGTACGAGTTCCAATAATTTGTTTTTCGTTTGATAAAGTGTTATTAAAGCAAACAAAGAAATAAACAAAAAGTAGAACATACAATAACATTGCAAAAAATCTATCCTAGCAATCGCATTACTTTACTAATGAGAAGATATAACGCTCCAGAAATTTGATTAAAGTTTTTTTACAGAAGACACAACTCACAATCATTGCTGCAGTTTAAATGCTATGTTTGAATACATAATTTCAGAGTAACAAATATGCCTTAGTAGTCTAATTCAATGGAAGAGCATTTTAACTTCGCCCTCAGGGGCCAACACGGAGCACAAATAATTGAATCTTCATTTAATTCATCTCTATAATAATATATAATAAGCCAAGATAGTCGGTCGAGCCTATGCCATGTTGAAAAGCTAAAATGTGTCAAAATGTCCTCAGGGCACTATTGCAAAAGGATGTATGTATAGTTCAAATGAAAATGTAGATATTGTGCCACAATGCCAAGCTCACTGACTAAAATTGTAAATTATGAGCTTTTTAAGTTGTTAATGATAACAGAGAGGAATGTAGTTGGAGGGCTTCCTCCTTCAAAACCTCTAATAAGAAAGAATTGTGGACCATATATATCATGCATTTTTGTGGTCGCAAACGGCCCGTTCAAATGCATTTATGTATGTATGAATTCCAATTTGCGATTCAGTAACATGTTACCAAATTACAATTTGGAATTGCGAATACATACCGATTCGGTCTAAGGAAGGGGCGTGCTAAGGGCGTCCCTTACTAATACCGAATCATAGTGGTATGTAGGAATGTTTTGTGACTGAAATGCGGTCGCAAAACATTCGCACCTCAAGTAGGTGGTAACAATTTGCAAATGGTAAGGAGTCCCCAATGGATCCCTTCCCCTTTGTGAATGGTAGTGAAAACGTTTTTTTTCAGAGCAGGCAGTGGTCCCAGAGACCATTGTCTGCTCTTAAAAAATGAAAAGAATACTTTTCATTTTTCTTTTTTTAATTGCGGCCCGTTTTCCTTTAAGGAAATTGCCCAGTAGATAATTATTGCTTTTAAACTGCTGGTCAAAATGACACACATAATATAATATCTGAGAGAAGCTGACTGGTACAGAATCAGATCCGGGAGCTTTGTTTTTCATATGCAAATTTAATTCTAATTCAACTTATAATATTATCACTACCTGTAAACTAGTACCACTATTCCAAACTAGTTCAGTAAGTGGAATTTTTACAGTGTTTTACACTGATCCCCTGTCTTTCAGTGATTTTTTATATTTGCCTCTTCATAACATTAAATAGCGAAGAATTCTACCCAGGATGTCATTGTTACAGCTATGTGGAAATTTACAATTTGGACCCTTAGACTCCAATTATCTTGATACCAAAAGGTACGAGTCTAGTCGTTCTGAGCAAAGATATCAAATCAGACCTCATTTGAGCAAAATACTCCATTTTCTGTGTTTTTAATGGATGATTATATATTGACATGACTTTTGATGGCTTAAGATTCCTTTTAATATGGACATCTTTCTTTCTTTTATCCATTCTTACACATCTTGTAAGTTTGTGCTTCCACAGAAAGGTAGTCTATGTCAAATCACATGTGTGAAACCTGATTTAGTCTAAACGTCTTCAAGGGGTAAGTTATCAAATTGGCAGTTTCCATCATCGCAGCTCCATTCATCTGTAAAACCAGGGCTCATGTTTAATTCCTTGTAGGTACCTTCTCAAGGGGGTGCAACATCTTATCTAGTTACCTACTAATTCATTCTTCTGTTTTCAAAGAGTTCCCCTCTATTTGTTTACCTTTGAGAATTAGAAGAATTATTTTATCTAAAGTAAAAAGCGTCTGCTTGGATGAGGAAAAGTGACAGTTTATGCGGGTTATAAGTTTATAACAATTGTTTCAGATCTAGTTATTACTTAAAAGTCAAGCATCTTTGCCCATAAATCAGCAGAAACAAATCCAAAGCAAATTAAATATTTCTAGTACATATGTAAAAGGTATTTTGTTTTCGATATCAACATCCAAGCAACCAGCTAGCAGTTTAAGATCTTAGGTTTGCAAAAGGACATACAAAAATGTTCAAATTGGCTTAATTGAAAGTAGAGTAAAACATTGACATTTAAATTTCTCCCATTTGAAAAAAAAGACAGTATCTTTCAGTTATAAATATGGCACAGTGTCTACTGGCCACAGGGAGCGAGAGGCCCGTAGTTTGCAAATGCAGCACTTTGAAATGGGATAAAATTAAAATGAAGAGCTAACTTAATCATTAAGTTAACTCTTCATTTTAATTTTCTTGAACTTAAAAGCGTTCAGAAACATCATTCAGTGCTCATACTCCAATATTGAGTTGACAAGGACTTTTATTTACGATTTAAATACATCAGTGCTTCAGTTAGATGAACTGTGCCCTACGTCATAAATCTGACACTCGCACTGCTCATTATCAGGCCTTGTTATCTGCAGCCTGAAGATAATAATGTAAATTAAACACAGCATTCCCTTAACTTTAAAAGGAAAATGTGACCCTGTGCTTATTTAAAAACGAACTCAAGGCTGTGACCTACTCTGAAGGTGTCTGTGAGCTATTGGTAGCTCGCAATGTACTGGTTGGAGATACCTGTTTTAGGTAGAGAAGGGCACTGTGGGATAGTTTACAGTAAAACACACAGAACATGTTGCACAAATGGGTAGGGTTATGTTAGAAATGGGATCTCTAGTTGGCAAGGGCTTGCACCTTTGTCCAAGTAGGGACCCTTCTTCCTAGTCAGGGTAAGGGTGTTACACTCGTGAAGTAACCCCTGCTCACCCTCGTGGTAGCTTGGCACGAGCAGTCAGGCTTAATTCAGAGGCAGTGTGTAAAGCATTTGCACATAACCAACAGTAATACAGTGTAAGCACTACAAACGGACACCACACCAGTTTAGAAAAATAACCAATTTTTATATACTCAAGACAAGACCCATTACGACAAAAATCCACAATACTATACTTTAAAAACGAATACTTGATAAGGTAACTTCTTCTTTGCAAGAATAGTTCAACAACAAAGTTCGTACGAGTCGGTAGCTCCGTCCGAGCCTACCGCGATGCTGAAAACCACAGAGTCTAACAGTTCCAGCCGACCGCGTCGATACGGGCCAGCAGAGTCATGAACAGACTCGGTCACAGTACCTTTTCTCGTTGTGGCTGGTACGGAGTGTACGAGCCGGTCGGCGTTCATCGCGGTTGCGGTGCAAGACGGAGCGATGCAATGTGCGGTGTCCCTCGATGCGGTGCAGGCAGCGGCTCGATGAGCGTCGTGCAGACGGAGTCGGTGAGTCCAAGGCGTGCGATGCAGGGTGAGACGATGCTCGATGCGGTGCTGACAGGTTGCGATGCAGGCGACCAAGCCGGAGTGCGGGAGCTGGCATCGGACAGCGGTGCGAGTCGGAGCGGTGCGTCGCAGACGTGCGAGCGGTGCCCCAAATGCGGTGCGGTCACGACTCTTGAGCCAGTTGCAGCGACCGCGTCGGTCGGGTCCGGCTGGTTCAGTGAAGCGATGCGATGCGAACTGCGGTGCCCACAGGTCACGGTGCAAGCAGCGGCTCGGTGTTGGCGGCGTCGGACGTCGCCCACGGTGAGACCAGGGTTGCGATGCGAAGCGGGCGATGCGGTCTGCGGTGCAAACAGGTCACCGGCCAGGGATGGATTCAGTTGACGGAGTCGGTTGCGGTTCCCTTCCTCTGTGGCAACTGAAACAGCGTTCCAGAAGCGGTACCCAGAGGCTTGTGAAGTCTTTGCAGTCCCTGAGACTTCTTAACAGGAGGCCAGCTCGGTTCCAGGCCCTTGGAGATACTCAGCACAAGTTTGTAGAAAGTTCCTTCCTTTCACTGCCCAAGGCAGAAGCAGCAGCTGCAGGCCAACCCAACAAAGCAACAACACAGCAAAGGGGCAGTACTCCTCCTGGCAGCTCTTCCAGCTCTTCGTCTTGGCAGGTTCCTTGATTCCAGCGAGATCTAAATTCATGGGGTCAGGGCCCCAATATTTATATCCCAAATTCCTTTGTTCTCTGAAGGCAGAGAGGTCTTTGCCTAGTCCAAACCAGTTCTGGAGCACTTTGTTGACAAGTCTCCGTCCCTTCTTTCAGTGAGTAGGCCAGGGACATCAGACGCACCACAGGAGGTGGAGCCAGCATTGTGGAGGGAAGGCACTGTCCTATTCAGGGCCCAGGTGCAACTCCTCCCACCCATCTACATGTAGATCTTGCTATTCAGCCCTGTGCTGACTCACCCTGTCTCCTGGCATCCCCCAGCCCCTGTCACTCACACTCCAGACAAGGAATACACAACCTCGCAGAGGCAGGCTTGGATGGTTAGACAAGAAAATACCCACTTTCTAAAAGTGGTATTTTCAAACACAGAATGTTAAAACCAACTTCACTAAAAGATGCATTTTATCATTCTGAGTCCAGGCATACTAAACTCGAATTTCTACCATGTTCCCGGGGTCAGTTAGGATTATAAGCTGTAATAATCAAAACTGCCCGTTCTGGCCTATGGGGAACAGGTAGCCTTGCAATAGTGAAAAACGAACTAGGCTGTAATTCACTATCAGGACATGCCACACACACCAGGGCATGAACTACCTTTCGCATACAACGCACCCTGCCCACAGGGGTACCTTGGGCCTACCTTAGGGGTGACTAACATGTAGCAAAGGGAAGGTTTAGGGACTTGCAAGTGTGTGCACTTGCCAAGTCGACATGGCAGCCCCAGGCTGCGCACAGGCTCTGCGATGGCAGGCCTGAGTTACACTTTACGGGCTGTTTGTGTGGGTGGCACAATCCAGTGCTGCAGCCCACCAACAACATTTGGTCTATAGGCCCTGGCACTCGCAGTGCACTTTACAAGGGACTGACACATAAACCAAATAGGCCAATCATGGAAACACCAATCCATTACACATTTTATACAGGAGCACTTGCACTTTCCCACTGGACAGCAGTGAGGAAAGTGCGCAGAATCATTACACCAGCAAAAACAGAGTCAAAACCGGGAGGTCAGAGAGCAAAAAGTCAGGGGAAACACGCCAAAAGATGCCAAGTCTAACACATGTCCCCTCCAGCTGAAAGTAGGGAGAACTACCCAACCCCATTGGAGTTCTCTTCACTAAGGCGGAAGAACCTGGACAGACCATCTGCGTTGGCGCGTTCTGTACCAGGACGGTGTTCCACCGTAAAGTCCATTCCCTGTAGGGAGATGGACCACCTCAGCAGTTTTGGATTCTCACCCCTCATTTGCATCAACCATCTGAGGGGCCTGTGGTCTGTCTGAACCCGGAAGTGAGTCCCAAACAGGTATGGTCTCAGCTTCTTCAGCGCCCAGACCACAGCAAAAGCTTCCCTTTCTATGGCACTCCACCTCTGTTCCCTGGGAAGTAGTCTCCTGCTAAGGAAGACTACAGGCTGATCCAGGCCCTCTTCGTTCAGTTGTGAGAGCACCGCTCCCACACCATGCTCTGAAGCGTCAGTCTGCACGACAAATTCCTTGGAGAAGTCAGGTGCCTTGAGCACGGGCGCCGTGCACATGGCTGCCTTCAGGGCATCAAAAGCTTTCTGGCAGGACTCAGTCCAGATCACTTTCCTGGGCTGCCTCTTAGAGGTCAGCTCTGTTAAGGGGCAACAATGGTGCCATAGCCCTTAACAAATCTCCTATAGTAACCGGTGAGACCTAAGAAGGCTCTCACCTCTGTCTGGGTTTTGGGGGGCTCCCAAGCCAGAATGGTATCAATCTTGGGGTGTAGGGGCGCCACCTGGCCGCTTCCTACCTGGTGTCCCAAGTACACCACAGAACCCTGCCCGATCTGGCATTTACTGGCCTTGATCATGAGGCCTGCACCTTGCAGAGCCCTCAAAACTTTCTCAAGGTGCTGTAAATGTTCTTCCCAGCTGGAATTGAACACAGCAATGTCATCCAGGTAGGCGGCACTGAAATCCTCCAGCCCAGCCAACACCTGATTGACCAACCTCTGAAAGGTGGCAGGGGCATTCTTCAACCCAAAGGGCATCACCCGGAATTGGTAATGACCTTCTGGGGTTGAGAATGCTGATCTCTCCTTGGCCCCATCGGTTAAGGCAATCTGCCAGTACCCAGACGTCAAATCAAACGTGCTGAGGAACCGGGCAGCTCCCAACCGATCAATGAGCTCATCAGCTTTGGGGATGGGGTGCGCGTCAGTCCTGGTGACGGCATTGAGCCCACGGTAGTCCACACAAAACCGGAGTTCTGGAGTGGCACCGGGCGCCGCAGCCTTTGGGACCAAGACCACTGGGCTGGCCCAAGGACTGTGGGAGGGCTCAATCACCCCTAACGCCAACATCTTAGAGACCTCCTCCTTGATGCTGGCTCTGACCCGGTCAGTCAACCTGTAAATCTTGTGCTTCACAGGAGGGCTGTCACCAGTGTCCACGTCATGGGTACACCAGTGAGTAACACCGGGGGTCAGAGAGAACAGTGGGGCGAACTGTCCCAACAACTGGCGACAGTCCCCTGCTGCTCTTGAGTCAGAGTAGGGGAGAGGATCACACCCTCTACTGAACCATCATGCTCCTTGGTAGACAGGAGGTCAGGGAGAGGCTCACTCTCCTCTTCCACCCCATCATCTGTCGCCAAGAGCATACTCACTTCGGACCTCTCAAAGTGGGGCTTGAGGCGGTTCACGTGAAGGACCCTCAAAGGGTTCCTTGGAGCTTGCAAATCCACCAGGTAGGTGACGTCACTTTTGCGCTCCTTTACCTCATATGGCCCAGTCCACTTGTCCTGCAAGGCACAAGGTGCCACTGGGGCCATGACCCACACTTTCTGCCCAGGTTGAAATTCGACCAGAGTGGCATTCTGGTCATACCATCTCTTCATTTCTTCCTGGCTTGCTTCTAGGTTCGCCTGAGCGAGTTTCCTGAAGCGGGCAGTTTGGTTTCTAAAGGCCAGCATGTAGCTAAATACATCCTGGGAGTTTTCCTGGGAGCCGCCTCCCAGCCTTCCTTTACCAAACTCAGAGGTCCTCTGACAGGGTGGCCATACAGGAGCTCAAAGGGGCTGTACCCAAGAGACTTCTGAGGCACCTCCCTGTATGCAAAGAGTAGGCATGGCAAGAGGACGTCCCACTTATGCCTCATGGGTTCTGTTAGACCCTTGATCATGCCTTTCAAGGTCTGGTTGAATCTCTCCACCAGACCGTTTCCTTGTGGGTGGTAAGGAGTGGTGAACTTGTAGGTTACACCACACTCCTTCCACAGGGATGTCATATACTTCGATATGAAATTGGTCCCCCTATCAGAAACCACCTCTCTGGGGAATCCCACACGGGAAAAGATCCCCATTAACGCCCGGCCCACCACTGGCGCCGTCGTTGTCCTGAGAGGGATTGCCTCCGGGTACCGGGTGGCATGGTCCACCAAGACCAGGATGTACCTGTTGCCCATGGCTGTCTTGGGGTCCAGTGGCCCCACAATATCCATCCCTACCCTTTCAAAGGGTGTTCCAACAACAGGAAAAGGTTGGAGAGGAGCTTTGACCTTCCTCCCACTCTTACCACTTGCCTGGCAAGTTTGGCAAGACCTACAGTGTGCATCTGACTGCCTTCGCATTTGGGGCCAAAAGAAGTGGGTGACAAGCCTGTAAAGGTCTTGTCCTGCCCCAAATGTCCTGCCAAAGGCACGTCATGAGCCAGACCCAGTAGGAAGGTCCTGAAGCGCTGGGGTACCACCAGCACACGGGCTGACCCAGGCTCAGCAACCTTAGGCTCACTGTATAGGAGACCACTCTCCCAGTAGATCAGATGTGATCCGGACTGATTACCAGCTGCCTGGTCTGCAGCCTGCCGCCGCAGACCCTCCAGAGTAGGGCACTCGTTCTGCTCCCTGCAGAACTCCTCCCTGGTGGGACCCCCTTCTTGCTGCCAATGGGTCAGCTCAGAGATGTCTCCCAGTTCGGCTACCTGTTCCCCTGTAGGCACCAGGGCGTCCCCCTCGAGGTCCGCCTCCTCCCGGTCCGTGGGAACTTCGGGGGCTGGTTTCCCGCGCCCCCTGCCCTTTCTCTTGGCAGGGACTTGGGCCACTGTTCCAGGCTCCAAGTCCTCTTGATCACCCTTTTTGGCTGCCATTGACCGAGTAGACACGCATGCCCACTCTGGCAACCCAAGCATCTCCAAGTGAGACCTGAGCTCAACCTCCTTCCATAAGGACTGCTCCAGGTCGTTTCCTAGCAGACAATCTACAGGCATGGTAGGGCTCACAACCACCCTCAAGGGACCTGAGACCCCCCATTCAAAGGGAACCTGCGCCACCATACATTGGCGCTCTGAGTTGTCTACAGCAACTACTTGGTGGAATGCTCCGGGGACTACTTGCTTCTCAGACACCAGGTGACACCGGACTGAGGTCACACTGGCTCCAGTATCTCTGAGAGCCTCTACCCTGTTCCCATTAATGGTCACCCAGGTGCTATATTTCTTTGTGTTAGGGGGCACCTGGTTTCCTGGGACCATCTCACTGTCCCCTAGTGAGACAAGGGTCATTTCTGCGGGATCCCCACCCTCCTGTGGGCACCCCTCCTCCCCAAGAGCTACACTAGCCAACACTTTGGACTGTCCACCGGTGGGTGGCTGTGTCCCCTTTGGGCACTTGGGGTCCCCCTTAAAGTGACCTACCTGGTCACATGCATAACACTTACGGGGCCGGTCTCAACAGGCTTCCCTGTAGAGACCCCTTTCTTCTTATCACCGGGGGCTGGGAACCTTTACCCTGGGTACTAGTTTGGGGCCCTTTAGAGAACTCCTGTGCTTTACCCTTGTCCCCCCCACCTTTCTGCTGGGGACCCTGCCCACCTTTGGCTGAGTCTCCCCAAACGCTTTCTTGTGGACCCTGGTACTCACCCAGCGGTCCGCTTCCATAGCAAGCTTCCTGGGGTCAGTTAGCTTACTATCCACTAGGTGCTGGCGCAGATCTGCAAAACATAGACTAGACAAGTGCTCCCATGCAATCAAGTTGTAGAGCCCCTGAAAATATGTTACACTACTGCCCTTTACCCAACCATCCAGCGAACTGCAGAACACATCCACACATTCCAACCAAGTGTTGGCATCAGACTTCTTACTGGACCTGAACTGATCCCTGTACTTTTCAGGAGTAAGACCATACTTAGTGAGAAGGGCATCCTTCATGTCAGCATAGGTGAGGTGATACCCCTTACCCAAAGCTATCAGAGCATCCCTTGCTTCTTCAGGGAAAAGTGGCCACAATCCTGCTCCCCAATTCTCCTCAGGGACCCCATTCATGTGTATGGCTGCCTCATAACCCTGAAACCACCTTTGTATGTCATCCCCCTTCTTGAACTCCTTGCCTACATTCTTGGGAATGTGCACAATCCTGTCTGCCTTTCTGGACGAATTGCTGCCACCATCTGAGCCTGACTTACTCCTAAGTTCTAGCTCCTTCAGTTCTCTCTCATGCTCTAAGAGCATCTTCCTCTCCTCTATGGCCAATCTCTTCTCCTCCCGCTCACTCTCCAGCCTGAGCTTCTGCAGCTCAAACTGCCTTGCCTCCCGCCTGTCCTCCAGCTCCTCTGGGGACAGACTGCTGCTGCCTGACCTGGCGGGTTCCCCCCTACCCAAAAGCATATCCACCCTGGAAATAGGCTCCTCCACCTCCTCACTGAGATTACCAGGCTGCCCACTGGCATGTCTGGGTGCTACCCAGGCCCTCAGCTCCTTCTGTAGCTCCTCCTTCCTTGTGAGGCCTTTAATTTGGACTTTCAGGTTTTTACAAATTGCTCGTAGTTCCTTTACGGCGTAGGTTTCCAACCTATCCTCCTCAAAGATAACATCCAGAGATGCAACGGATGATGCAGCTGTGTCAGGCATGACAAAAGTGGTGAGTTGAAAACTGGCAAGATCAAAAATAGGCCAAAAGAAAAAGAACCAGTATGTGGTACGTAATGGTCTGCGATATGGTAGTAGTGCACACCAATCACTGTAAGTCAAGTGCAAACACAAGTCCTATCCTCACCGCTGACAACCAATGTTAGAAATGGGATCTCTAGTTGGCAAGGGCTTGCACCTTTGTCCAAGTAGGGACCCTTCTTCCTAGTCAGGGTAAGGGTGTTACACTCGTGAAGTAACCCCTGCTCACCCTCGTGGTAGCTTGGCACGAGCAGTCAGGCTTAATTCAGAGGCAGTGTGTAAAGCATTTGCACATAACCAACAGTAATACAGTGTAAGCACTACAAACGGACACCACCCCAGTTTAGAAAAATAACCAATTTTTATATACTCAAGACAAGACCCATTACGACAAAAATCCACAATACTATACTTTAAAAACGAATACTTGATAAGGTAACTTCTTCTTTGCAAGAATAGTTCAACAACAAAGTTCGTACGAGTCGGTAGCTCCGTCCGAGCCTACCGCGATGCTGAAAACCACAGAGTCTAACAGTTCCAGCCGACCGCGTCGATACGGGCCAGCAGAGTCATGAACAGACTCGGTCACAGTACCTTTTCTCGTTGTGGCTGGTACGGAGTGTACGAGCCGGTCGGCGTTCATCGCGGTTGCGGTGCAAGACGGAGCGATGCAATGTGCGGTGTCCCTCGATGCGGTGCAGGCAGCGGCTCGATGAGCGTCGTGCAGACGGAGTCGGTGAGTCCAAGGCGTGCGATGCAGGGTGAGACGATGCTCGATGCGGTGCTGACAGGTTGCGATGCAGGCGACCAAGCCGGAGTGCGGGAGCTGGCATCGGACAGCGGTGCGAGTCGGAGCGGTGCGTCGCAGACGTGCGAGCGGTGCCCCAAATGCGGTGCGGTCACGACTCTTGAGCCAGTTGCAGCGACCGCGTCGGTCGGGTCCGGCTGGTTCAGTGAAGCGATGCGATGCGAACTGCGGTGCCCACAGGTCACGGTGCAAGCAGCGGCTCGGTGTTGGCGGCGTCGGACGTCGCCACGGTGAGACCAGGGTTGCGATGCGAAGCGGGGCGATGCGGTCTGCGGTGCAAACAGGTCACCGGCCAGGGATGGATTCAGTTGACGGAGTCGGTTGCGGTTCCCTTCCTCTGTGGCAACTGAAACAGCGTTCCAGAAGCGGTACCCAGAGGCTTGTGAAGTCTTTGCAGTCCCTGAGACTTCTTAACAGGAGGCCAGCTCGGTTCCAGGCCCTTGGAGATACTCAGCACAAGTTTGTAGAAAGTTCCTTCCTTTCACTGCCCAAGGCAGAAGCAGCAGCTGCAGGCCAACCCAACAAAGCAACAACACAGCAAAGGGGCAGTACTCCTCCTGGCAGCTCTTCCAGCTCTTCGTCTTGGCAGGTTCCTTGATTCCAGCGAGATCTAAATTCATGGGGTCAGGGCCCCAATATTTATATCCCAAATTCCTTTGTTCTCTGAAGGCAGAGAGGTCTTTGCCTAGTCCAAACCAGTTCTGGAGCACTTTGTTGACAAGTCTCCGTCCCTTCTTTCAGTGAGTAGGCCAGGGACATCAGACGCACCACAGGAGGTGGAGCCAGCATTGTGGAGGGAAGGCACTGTCCTATTCAGGGCCCAGGTGCAACTCCTCCCACCCATCTACATGTAGATCTTGCTATTCAGCCCTGTGCTGACTCACCCTGTCTCCTGGCATCCCCCAGCCCCTGTCACTCACACTCCAGACAAGGAATACACAACCTCGCAGAGGCAGGCTTGGATGGTGAGACAAGAAAATACCCACTTTCTAAAAGTGGTATTTTCAAACACAGAATGTTAAAACCAACTTCACTAAAAGATGCATTTTATCATTCTGAGTCCAGGCATACTAAACTCGAATTTCTACCATGTTCCCGGGGTCAGTTAGGATTATAAGCTGTAATAATCAAAACTGCCCGTTCTGGCCTATTGGGAACAGGTAGCCTTGCAATAGTGAAAAACGAACTAGGCTGTAATTCACTATCAGGACATGCCACACACACCAGGGCATGAACTACCTTTCGCATACAACGCACCCTGCCCACAGGGGTACCTTGGGCCTACCTTAGGGGTGACTAACATGTAGCAAAGGGAAGGTTTAGGGACTTGCAAGTGTGTGCACTTGCCAAGTCGACATGGCAGCCCCAGGCTGCGCACAGGCTCTGCGATGGCAGGCCTGAGTTACACTTTACGGGCTGTTTGCGTGGGTGGCACAATCCAGTGCTGCAGCCCACCAACAGCATTTGGTCTATAGGCCCTGGCACTCGCAGTGCACTTTACAAGGGACTGACACATAAACCAAATAGGCCAATCATGGAAACACCAATCCATAACACATTTTATACAGGAGCACTTGCACTTTCCCACTGGACAGCAGTGAGGAAAGTGCGCAGAATCATTACACCAGCAAAAACAGAGTCAAAACCGGGAGGTCAGAAAGCAAAAAGTCAGGGGAAACACGCCAAAAGATGCCAAGTCTAACAGGTTACCCCTGGGAACTTTTTCCCTGTTGTCCAGGGAGCGGCCAGGAGTCATCCTCACCCACAGGCTCCTGACAGACATTAAAGTGGCACCCATTTGCACCCTCTTCATAACACTGGTGGACCTGTGGTAGACAGATGAAGGGCTGCACCTCCTGTTGTGACCTGTGAGGACAACCCTAAGGGCTAGACCTGCTCCCACTTATACCCAGGACTCCAAGGGCCAGTTGGCTGACCTCCATTTAAGCTACAGTGACATAAAAGCTGTACGAATCCCACTTTCCTGAAGAGCCCAGTAAACCAGTATCAAAAAGACCTGCCTTGGACCCTGCTGGTGGCTTCTGTGGATTGTGTCCTGACCTCCAAATGCTGTTCCTGAGGTCATGGAACCCTTGGCAGGTGTAAGAGTGTACTTCTCAAGCCTACCCCTAAAAGCTGGGACTTAAAACCTTTTCAAGGATTTTTGCATGGAGAACTGACAAAAGACCAGGACAAACCTGCCAAGTCAATTCGACAAAGGTGCATTGTGCTGGGCCAAAGATTCAGGCTGCTCCCACTCTGAGCTTTTTTTCAGCAGCAAATCCTTTTCAACAGGATATCGCAGAGAAGGTATTTGGCCTCCCGGAGCCCTATTTGGCTACAGCTTAAAGCTGTGCTCCGCTGGAGGAATCCAAGTTCTAAAAAAGTGACTAAGTCCAAAATTTTCACCCAGTGAATTCAAGGATCCAACCGGTGAAGGACCTTCCTTCGGCATGAATTTCAAATGTTTCTCATTCTAATCTTTCCAGCCAAAAGTCTACTACTTCACTGGGACTTCGTCTGATGACTTTTCAGCCTCGTGGAATCCATCAATGTCACAACGTGCTGCCTTTGCCTGCTGAGGATTGTTGACTTCCATTTCAGTGAGGTAAAACTTCCAACTGGGAAGAACCTGGTCTCTGCATCTGACCCACGCTCCATTGTTGTCAGTCTTAAGTCTTACCCTGGTCCCAGTCAAGCATGACCAGTTGCCCGCAGCTGGCTCTGTGTGTTTTTGGTGCTATTTTTAGCTAAACCTTTAAAAATTCATACCTTTGGTTCCCCTTATTTGATTTTTGTCATTATGGAGTCATTTTGTTAATTAAAATGTTTGCTATTTTTAAAAATTGGAGTGGGATTTTAATTTTTATTGTGTTGTGCTTTTGATGTTTTATTTGTTTTGGTACTTCTAAATACTTTATGCATTTTCTTAAGCTAAACCTGTCTACTCTGTGTCATTGCTACCAGAGGTTGAGCTGAGGTTTACATTAATGAAGCCTTTCCTGGACCTAACAAGAATAGTGACATTGGGGCATATTATCAAGAACGGTGTTAAAATTATCGCCGGTTTAGCGGCAGAAAACTGCCGCTAAAGCGGCGATAATGGGCTTGATAATATGCCCTGGAGAATTCCAATAGAAGCCCATGTTCACACCAGAACATGGACTTCTATTGGAATTCTCCAGGGCATATTATCAAGCCCATTATCGCCGCTTTAGCGGCAGTTTTCTGCCGCTAAACCGGCGATAATTTTTAACGCCGTTCTTGATAATATGCCCCATTATTAGTTGTGGTGGACCACCATCCACCAAAACTATTAATCCACTTTTTCACAGGGGAGATGCTAAGTATAACTTCTGTTTAATGGGATAGATGCACTGTATGTCAGTGTGAGTCAGAAATGAAGGAAAGCAATGGGACATTCGCTTGTAAGAAATTTAAGAATGCTCAGACTTTCATCCACATGTGACACAACATCGCAGCAGAATTCAGTACAACAAAAGTGCATAAATATACTTTGCTGTATGACTGTTGTACCTACTTCACCCACCAACCACAAAGGTGAGAATTGGGTCAAAAAAGATAATGAAGCTATAAGGTACTTTTACTGCCCCAACACTGTATCGTCAATTTTAAAATGCTAACAGACTGCCATTTCTAAAACAGAGACTTTTTCTACACTTATGCAAGGTTGGCTTGTTTACACAGGAGGAATGAGATTTGTTGTGGCAATAAAGAGTTGCAGTATAGCTCACAGACTCTCTTTTTTATAATATCTAGCACATATCATTTGTCATTGGTAATGCCAATAATCATATAAATAACAACAAATAGAAGTGGGAGAATGAAAAAGGATAGGAAATATCAAATGCTGCATTCTTTTATGCTAATCAAAAATTTCAATGATGTCATTTTTTTCGAAGGTACGGTACTACCAGAGGCTCTAGCAACAATCATTGTAAGGGGACTTCTGATGCCTCAAATGCCTGGAGACCAGAGACTACTTTGTGTACATATCTGTCATGTGCCCAGCATTATACAGCTACTTAAAGGAAGTTTTTTTTAAACGCTATTTAGGATTGGTTGGCTTAAGATCTATACAAGTAAGTATATAACAGATGTACCAAAAACAATGTGTACAATAGGGTTAGGAATGAGGCGTAAGCCCCTCATCGAACGTTCCTTTTCGTCATAGAGCAAACAGCCTTTGTGCATTGCGCGGCAGAGTCAGTCTAGAGTACAGATATTGGTAATCATCACCAGTCTCATTGATTGGGGGTATAAGTCCATTGATACAACTCAATTATTCAACGCCCGAAAAGGACTCCACAATCGTTCAATTTTTACCACCTTTTTCCCACACTGTCAAAGTAATTTTCTCTATAGAGTAACTTGGACCAGACAGAGAGTCTGGAATGTTCCATTTCTGAGCTATGGCCAGATAGGCTGCTAGAAGCATCTGAGATATCAACTTGCCTGTAATTAATATCACAGAACAAGCATTATCATAAGACTAGCAGCAAATTGTAAGGAATTTGAAAAATTCTAATATCTTTTTGTCGGGATTGCCCACAATTCTCATCCGTAGAAGGAGATTTCAGCCATAGTCCAGGCAGCTTCTGTCCAGTGTGATTCAAGAAAATTCCTTATGCTCTCGTGGTATTTCAGAGATGTCCAAAGAAGGTTTCCTGGAGGAACTTTAAAATGTTCTTATTCAGTTGCAAACTAACATTTCCAAACAGGCTCACTTGACCACTCAAACAATGGGGCATATTTATGAGAGAAGTGGCGGAGCGTGGCGTTAGCCTCCTTGGCTTAACGCCGCACTCTGTCACTTCTGAAACGAAGGGCTGCACTGTATTTACAAGAATGCGGTGCAGCCCTGCGTTTCCCCCTGCGATGGCGCTAAATTTAGCTGCTAGCGCCAACGCAGGCACCCCTGCACCATACTGCAAGGGTGTTTGCGTTGCAGGGGAATGATTGTTTATGTGAAGTGTTAGAACTGGGGGTCTCTAGTTGGCAGAGGTAGGTACCTTTGACCAAATAGGGACCCTTGCTTCTACGTCAGGGCAAGGGAGTTACACTACTGGATAACCCCTGCTCACCCCCTTGGTAGCTTGGCACGAGCAGACAGGCTTATCTCAGAGGCAGTGTGTTAAGCATTTGTGAACACATACAGTAATACAGTGAAAACACTACAGATGGACACCACACAGGTTTTATAAAAATAAGTATTCTTTATATAGACTTAACACAAGACCACAAACGACAAAAATCCACAATACTGTACTCAAAATAGACTTAAAGATGGTAGAAGTAACTTAGTTCAAGTTGATGGTAAATGCGACAAAGTTCTCACAAAAGTACCTGGATGCATAACGCAAAACAAACAAAAAGGTTCGCAGGGATGGAGATGCGTCGGTTCCTTGCTTCGGGGGAGACGATGCGTCGCGCCTCAATGCTTGCGCAGAGTAGGGGATGCGTCTCGGTCCTTACCGGAGAGGAGGTGATGCGTAGATTCTCGTACTGCGTTCCGGTTGCGATGCGACAAGATGGCGCCTCGATGCGATGCGACGATCCGGTGCAATGCGATAAGATGGCGCCCTTGATGCGACGACGGGAAGACGATGCGTGCACGCCCGGCGGCCGTGCGGCGACTCTGTAACTTTGGAGCCGCGACAGGCCCTGCAACACGCTTCTCCGGTGATGCGCCGGCGACCTCTGCGGCGGCGACACGCTTCTCCGGTGATGCGTCGGGTAACAGCGTTGACGAAGGCTCGCTTCTCTGGTGATGCGGCGGCGACACGCTTCTCAGGTGATGCGACGGCAACAGCTGCGACTGCGACACGCTTCTTCTCGTTGAGTCGCGCTTCCAGCTCCCAGCAACATGCAGGCTTCTGCAGACAGAATTCCCAGCAAGGGAATTCAGAGGGGAGCTGGTGGTGAAGTCTTGTAGCCCTGAGACTTCAGCAGGAGGCAAGCTCTAGTTCAAGCCCTTGGAGTAATATTCTGCAAGATGATGAAAGTTCTTTAAAAGTTCCTTCTCCTCTCCTTGGCACTGAAGACACCACTGTAGGCCAACCCGGCAACACAGCACACTGGCAGGGGGGCAGTCCAACTCCTACAGCTTCCTTTGGTTCTTCTCCTTGTCAAATATTTGTCTTGTTGTTCCAGAAGTGATCTAAAGTTCTGGGGTCAGGGCCCCAATATTTATACTGCAAAATCCTTTGTCCTCTGAAGGCAGAGGGGCCTTTACCTAGTCAAAACCAGTTCTGTGCAGTCCTGGAGCACTTTGTTTACAGGACTCCTTCTTTCCTTTGACAGTGTGGGCCAGGGACATCAGACACACCACAGGAGGTGGAGCCAGCATTGTGGAAGGCAGGCACAGCCCTATTCAGACCCAGGTGCAACTCCTCCCACTACTCTACATGCAGATAGGTCTATTCGCCCTGTGCTGACTCACCCTGTCTCCTGGAATCCCCCAGCCCCTGTCATTCACCAAACCAGACACACAATACACAACCTAGCAGAGGCAGGCTTGGACAGTTAGGCAAGAAAATACCTACTTTCTAAAAGTGGTATTTTCAAACACAGAATGTTAAAACCAACTTTACTTAAAGATGTATGTTATCATTCTGAGTTCAGGCATTCTAAATTCATTTTTCTAAGATGTTCCCTGGGTCAGTTAGGATTATAAGATGTTATAATCAAACTGCCCATTCTGGCCTATGGGGAACAGGTAGCCTTGCAATAGTGAAAAACGAAAATGGCTGTAATTCACTATTCGGACATGCCACACACACCAGGGCATGTCCTACCTTATACTTACAACGCACCCTGCCCTTGGGCCTACCTTAGGGGTGTCTGATATGAAGATAAGGGAAGGTTTAGGGACTGGCAAGTGGGTGCACTTGCCAAGTCGACATGGCAGTCACAGACTGCACAGAGGCTCTGCAATGGCAGGCCTGAGACACACTTTACAAGCTGCTTCTGTGGGTGGCACAACCAGTGCTGCAAGCCCACCAGCATCATTTGATTTACAGGCCCTGGGCACACCTGGTGCACTATACTAGGGTCTGACAAGTAAACCAAATGATCCAATCATGGAGTCACTAATCAATACATCAATTTAACATAGGGAGAGCATATGCACTTTAGCACGGATTAGCAGTGGTAAAGTGCCCAGAGTCATAAAACCAACAAAAACAGGTCAGAGAAAATACAGGAGGAAGGCAAAAAGTTCAGGGGTGACCCTGCAAAAAGGGCCAAGTCCAACATGAAGGAAGGTATCCCTTCCTTCACATAAACAATCAGTAATGGTGCTTTGTAACTTCTGTGTGTGCTGCTTAATGCAGCACACATATAAGCTGCAAAACGTCATTTTTTTTCAATGATTGTTTATGTGCAGGAAGGGACACCTTCCTGCACATAAACAATCAATGGCGTTTTGCTGTTTCTATGTGTGCTGCAAAATGCAACACACATGGAAACAGCAAAAACGAAGAGAAATAAAGCATTTCTCCTCGTTTCGCCTGTTTAAGACCAGGTTTTCCCTGGTCCTAATTATGGCGCTGCCTCCTATTTATGCCTCCCTTGTAAATAGGGGGCAGCATCAAAATCAATGGGTGTTGCCGTGGAACACCCACTGCAACACCCATTGCCCTCCCCTTTCACGCTAAGTGTAGCGTGAAAGGGTGCCTTATTTACAAGGCAGCGTTAAGCCATGTTAAGTGGCTTAACGCTGCCTTGTAAATAAGGCGAAGCACGTATCTCCACCACAACGTCTGAAAACGTGACGTTGTGGTGGAGATAGGGGCTTGTAAATATGCCCCTATGTTTTTAGTTGGACCATGTAAGAAACTGGCTCTATATATACTGCACCAAAGTGAGGTACAGTGTGTATAGAGTCCAAGAGTCCCCAAAGGTAGGCAGAGGTTAAAGTTAGATAGAACCTTACTCTCTAATAGTGGTAGCTTGGTCGAGCAGTAAGGCAGTATCAGAGGACAGTGTTAAGCATTTGATGTACACACTCAGTCAGCAAATTAATTCACACACTCAAGAACTGAACTCTAGGCCAATTGTTTTTGTATAAAAAATATACTGTTATTTTATTTTAGAACCAAGCAAGCCTGATACAGGTAAGCATTCAATTCTTTTCAGTAATAAGTTACTTGTTGTACACAGTTTTAAAAAGCAATGAAGATTGTACTTGATTTGATTTACAGGTGATGCAGTAGGTTGCAATACTTAGTAAATGCAGTACATTGAAATGAATGGCTTTTTAAGGTAAATGCAGGTAAAATTACTTTTGCGTTACTTTTGTAATCCAGTGCTGGACTCCTAGATTCAGCACAGGGACATTTACTTAAAACAGGTAAGTAATTACGTTTTTGTAGTTTGTACGATTTTTAGAGAATATTTTCAGATTTCAAAAGTCCACACTTAGAAACTTTTGGACCAGTACATTGAAATACATAGGCTTTTCCTGTAAATTGCAGGTAAGTTACTTTTCGGATTACTTTTTCTAACACAGTGCTGGATCCTAGATTCAGCACTGGGACATTTCCTGAAAACAGTTGAGAAAATGCGTTTTAGTTAGATGTACGATTTTTAAAGAATATTCTTGTATTTCAAAAGTTGACACAAACTTTTTCACATAGAACCACCAATGTTATCCTATGGAAGGAAATTCAATTCACAGGTAAGTTACTTTTACGTTACTTTTCCTACTCAGTGCTGGATACCTAGATTCAGCACTGGGGCCTTTCCTGCAAATAGTTGAGAAAATTTGTTTAGGTTATTTGTGCGATTTTTAAGGAATATTCTTAGTTTTCAAAAGTCGACAGAAACTTTTTGGGAGAAAAAGTGTCAATGTTATCCTATGAGGAAAAACAGGTTACCGGTTTCGAGGTAAGTATTCGGTCTTTGGAGTTAGGGTTCTGGGGTCAGACTCAGGGGTCTCCCAGGGTCAGTGATGCACTGTTGTTGCACCCTCAGCGCAACTAGGGCGGCCGGTTGCAGAGTGTTGAGGCCCAATGTTATCCTATGGAGGATAGGGGGCCTCCGGTTGGTGGCTGCTGGCAAGCAGGCCACGGAGTTGTGGGAGCAAAGCTCCTAGGGTTAAGCTCAGGGCAAGTTGGGGACCAAGTTAGCACAAAAGGGGCACCCTCAGCGGCACTAGGGCGGCCGGGTGCAGGGTGCTGTTTTGAGGTCGGGTGCCCTGTTGATTTCAATGGAGATTCTCCGGGACAAAGAAACACTGCAGGCTCAGGGACGAGGATCTTCCAGGAGTGACCACCACTTCGAGGGGTAAGTTGGGATGTTGATGGTTGGTTAGGCACCGCTGGGTTGGGCACACAAGGCCGTGGGGCGTCGGGTGCAGGGGTGCCTTGGGACGTCGGATTTTCTTACCCGCTCTGGTCGCGGTAGGGGGGGTCCTCTGGATTGAGGCTGCAGGCATCGTCAGGAGGCTTGAGGCAGGTCAGGGGTCGCCAGATCTCGGGTCAAGATTGCCGGGGGGACCTCCTCGTGGTATTTTTCCACTCTAGCTCGGGCCGGGTTCGGCGGGTGCAGAGTGGGCTGGATTTGTGGTTCCTGGCTGGCACCAGAAGCTGCGGTTCAAACACGTCCGGTGTTCACGGGAGAAACAGCTTGGAAAGTGAAGGCAGGCAGGTCCTCCGTGGTTTTTGAAGTTGCTGGCCGCTGGACACGCCGGGATTTTGCAGAAGCAGGTTCGAGGGGAGACAGGCCTGTAGCGCTGGGGCCAAGTCAGTGGGCGTCGTTCTCTTGTTAGCTCTGCACGGCTCTTCGTCCTTCTTCTTCTTTTCTTCTTGTAGGTAGGCTGGATCTGCCTTCCTGGTTCAGGGCTGCCCCCTAAATACTGTATTTAGGGGGCATTTTAGGGGTCTTGAGGTCAGTAGCCAATGGGCTACTGACCTTAGGGTGACTACACCCTTGGTGTGCCCACCCCACGTGGGGGAGTGAGCACAATCCCTAGTCCTGATTGGGGAGTGTGAGAAGTTGGCCTGGTATATGCTGAGTGGGTACCCTGCACCAGTCCAAACAACCCCTTATTGGAGATAGGTTAAAGATAACCTTTATTGAAAGCTATCCTAGTGGTAGCTATGGAGAGCAGCCTTCAGGCTAAGTCTTGAAGGAATGTAAAGCAGCTTGTTTTACCAGTCTATAATCTCTTGAGTGACCAAATGAAAGAGGACCACACCAGGTATATATATAAAATATATGTATTTAGTCTTAAACACACCCCTCTAGTCTCTTTATAGTTATATATAGTTATAGCTATAGTAATAGCACAAATACACGTTTGAGCCCTAGGGGCGTACCAAACCATATACCAAAAAAGTGGTATAAGAACCACGACTGAGCTAGACACAAGGCCTAGAGCCTGTAGAAGTGCTTGGACCCCAATGAACCACCCAAGGTAGAGACACAGGGGACCCACGGGGTACGCGTGCAGTGTGAGAACACAGCCGCGAGCCACCGTCAACTTCTATGGGGAAAGTCGCGGTTGGATTTTTAAAAGGAAAGGACACTTAGAGGAGGACTTGGAGCAAATCCCTTTAGAACTAGGCAGTTCTAGAGTCAATACCACGGGAGCACCGGAGTACTCGAGTTACCTCACCCAGGGAAGCCGGGTGCATAGGTGTCTTTTGTCGTCGGGTTTCGTCGTCGTTTTCAATGGCGATCTGCTGCAGCAGGCTGCTGGCGACCAAGTCGAAAGTGTCCGGGTGGATCCAAGGGTGGATCAAAGATCTGAAGAACCTGAAAGCAGAGGGGACAGAGTCTGGGTCACTAGCCAGTGACCAGGAAGGCGATGAGCAGATGCCCACCGATGTCGGGTGCTTCAGGTAGGTTGACGGTCGTCTTGACTCTTCAGCCACGAGGTCCAGGAGGCATCGACGACAACCAGGAGCTGGATTCGAGCTGTCCCACGACGTCTGTCGATTGCTGAGGTGTCGGTGACCGGATTGGACCCAACAAGCCTTGGCAACGGCACGTCACGTGGAAACAAAGAAAGGACGTTGATGCAGACCAGCAAGGTCTGAGGGACTCACCCAGCGAGGGTAAGTCAGGGCACGTCTGGAGCAACCAGGAAAGCCCAAGCAGAAGAAGAGTTGCCTTCGGGAGGGCCCACTAGCCAACGGACTAGCGATCGCGAAGGAGCCTCGAGTGGACGCACTTGGAGTTGGCTCACAGGACACTCGTGGAGTGAAGGCCAATGATCTTCGGTGCAGTCGGTGCTGGAGGCGGGGGCTACTCAGAGCCCAAAGCACAACTTCGTGGGAGGCCAGGAAGAGGATGCACTTGCAAAAGTTCTTGGTGTCCAGGGGTCACGGTTCCACGTTACCCACGACAGCTACGGGCCTCAGCTTCACTGGGGACTCAGGGCAGCCTCGGGGAAGTCTGGAAATCTACCTCTGGTGTTGCAACGACTTCGGCGTCCGGCGAGAGCTTCAGCGATGCGGACCAGACAATTGCTTCTTAGGTGCCTGCCAAGCAGGGGAGTCACTCCTTGACCCCAAGGGAGATTCTTCAGTCCTCTAATCTTGAAGTAGAGCGTCGAAGGTCCAGGATTCAGTTTCAGAGTTTCGTCCAGGGATATCTAAAGTCCTAAGGACTGGGGTCCCATACTTATACCAAGTTAGGGGGTTGGACATACTCTGGGGACCCACCTATGGGAGGGTCAGGGAAGAGGGGTGGTTACACCCATTCCCTTTGTCCAGTTTCGCGCCAGAGCAGGGGCAGGTAGCCCCTGCAACCGGTTTGAACTGGCATATGCACAGGGACACCAAGTGTGCCCCCAGTGCAGGACTTCTGAGCACCAGAGAGTGCTCCCGCCCAGCCCCAATACACATTATCCTGTCTGGGGAGGTGGTTACACCTCCCTGCGACAGGAAACCTATTGTCCAGGTCTCCCCTGCCGGAGTTTCAGTCAGCAGCAGGAGGCCAGACCCGTGTCTGTGGCAGCGGCATCTATTTTGTGATGCCAGGGCTCTGTAAAGAAGTTACCGGGTAGGCCGGTGGGTACATGTCTCTCCCTCTAGTAGTATTCCAAGATGTTTGACACCAAACACGACATGTTTTGGTGCAGCCAGTCCAAAGTTAGCATTCTACCACGAGGATATAATGCACTTAAGAGTATATGGTCAGGCTGTACCACAAACAGCATCAGAGGAGGGACTCCGAACGCTGCAGAGGGGCTCTGCTCATGCAGGGGCACCCTCTCACATAAAAACCAAGCACTCTGCCTTCAGGATTGTAAAGGCCTGCCATAGGAGTGACTTATAGGTTTATATGTGTGTGCAATGGTAGTGATATAGGTAGCCTATATCACAGTAAGGGGTGCATGCACCACCTTACCCAGCCTGCAGAAGCAGACCTGTGGTGTCATTTTGGCTGGCCTTCCAGGGGTGGCATAATACATGCTTCAGCCCCTGGCAGGCCTCTGGGGTACCTATGCCCTGGGTACATAGTATACCATATACTAGGGACTTATAAGGGCACTCCAGATTCCAATCAAAGATGTACCTAAGGTACATGGAAACTGTTGGACTTGGCCCTTTTTGCAGGGTCATCCCTAAACTTTTTGCCTTCCTCCTATATTTTTTTCTGACCTGTTGTTGGCTGTTTTATGACTCTGGGCACTTTACCACTGCTGATCAGTGCTAAAGTGCATATGCTCTCCCCATTGTAAATTGTGTTATGTATTAGTGACTCCATGATTGGATGATTGGTTTACTTGTCAGTCCCTAGTACAGTGCACTGAGTGTGCCCAGGGCTTGTAAATCCAATGCTGCTGGTGGGCTTGCAGCACTGGTTGTGCCACCCACAGAAGCAGCTTGTAAAGTGTGTCTCAGGCCTGCCATTGCAGAGCCTGTGTGCAGCCTAGGGCTGCCATGTCGACTTGGTGAGTACACCCACTTACCAGTCCCTAAACCTTCCCTTTACTGCATGTTGGTCACCCCTAAAGTAGGCCCTAGGGCAGGGTGCATTGTAAGTATAAGGTAGGACATGCCCTGGTGTGTGTGGCATGTCCTAATAGTGAACTACAGCCATTTTCGTTTTTCACTATTGCAAGGCTACCTGCTCCCCATAGGCCAGAATGGGCAGACTGACTATTACACCTTATAATCAGAACTGACCCAGGGAACATGGTAGAAAAACGAATTCAGTATGCCTGAACTCAGAATGATAAAATACATCTTTTAGTGAAGTTGGTTTTAACATTCTGTGTTTGAAAATACCACTTTTAGAAAGTGGGTATTTTCTTGCCTAAACTTCCAAGCCTGCCTCTGCTAGGTTGTGTATTCCTTGTCTGGAGATTGAGTGACAGGGGCTGGGGGTGGCTACAGGAGACAGGGTGAGTCAGCACAGGGCTGAATAGAAAGATCTGCATCCAGAGTGGAGGGAGGAGTTGCACCTGGGTCTGAATAGGGCTGTGCCTGCCTTCCACAATGATGGCTCCACCTCCTGCCGGGCGGCTGAGCACCCTGCCCCACATTCTGAAAGGAAAGAAGGAGTCAGAAAAACAAAGTGCTCCAGGACTGACCAGAACTGGTTTTGACTAGGCAGAGGCCTCTCTGCCTTCAGAGAACAAAGGAAAACTGTGTATAAAAAGGGGACCCAGACCCCTAGGAAATTAGATCACTTTTGGAAACAAGAAGAAACCTTTGCTGAGGAGCGGAACCAAGAAGGAACTGAGGAGAAGACTATCCCTAAGCTAGAGGGATCTGCCTGCAGTGGTTGCCTGACTGCCAAAGGAAGGAGAAAGGACTTTGTGTGCACTTTTATTCAACTTGTAAAGTATCTCCAAGGGCTTGAGAAAAGAGCTTGCCTCCTGCTGAAGTCTCAGGGACAACAGACTTCAACCACCAGCTCCCCAAGAATCCTTTGGAAGTGCCTGCTGCTGTTTTTGGGCCTTCTGAAGGGACTGCGTGTCGCAAGGAGCTGGAAGCGCGACTCAAGAGGAAGAAGCGTGTCGCCGTCGCTGCTGCTGCCGTCGCAACTCCGAAGGAGGGTGTCGCCGCTGTAGCTGTCGCATTGCACCGCATCAAGAGAAGAGTCTCGCATCGAGGAAGAAGCGTGTCGCCGTCGCAGCCGCTGCCGTCGCAACTCCGAAGGAGGGTGTCGCCGCTGTAGCTGTCGCATTGCACCGCATCAAGAGAAGCGCCCGCATCCACGGAGAAGCGTGCCGCCGTCGGAGCTGCTGCCGTCGCATCACGAAACAAGGGTGTCGCCGCTGCAGTTGTCGCATCGAGCGGAAGCGTCTCGCAACGTCGGAGAAGAGGGTTGCCGCCAAGCCGCTGCCGTCGCATCACGGAACAAGGGTGTCGCCGCTGTAGCTGACGCATCGAGTCGAGACTTCTCGCAACCTCGGAGAAGCGTGCCGCATCAGGAAGAACTTGACGTCTTTATTTCTTTGCACCAGAACTTTGTCGCATTTCCATCGCTGCAACATTGCTTGTTGTGGAAGCGTCCCGCATCGTAAGGTACATTGACTTAAAGTGTCGCATCTTAAGAACTGAACTGAACTAAGCTAAAACTACCATTTTAAGTACAGTATTGTGGATTTTTGTCGTTTATGGTCTTGTGTTAAAACTATATAAAGAATACTTATTTTTGATATAAACCTTGTGTGGTGTCCATCTGTAGTGTGTCACTAGATTACTGTATGTGTTCACAAATGCTTTACACACTGCCTCTGAGATAAGCCTGTCTGCTCGTGCCAAGCTACCAAGGGGGTGAGCAGGGGTTATTTTAGGAGTGTACCCCTTTACCCTGACTAGAGGCGAGGGTCCCTATTTGTCACAAGTACCTACCTGTGCCAACTAGAGACCCTCAATTCTAACAGAAACCATTTTAGAGAGGAAGCAGCTAGGCTGGGGTTCTGATTAGCAGGGCCCCAGCCAGACTAAAGTCGAAAAACAGTGAAGCATCAGCAAAAAGTGGGGGTACCCATGTGAAGCAGATCCTACTCTCCTACAGGGAGTGCCTGCCATCTGCAAAATGGCGAACACTGGAGAGTGGAGTTCACCTCGCCTCCCCCACCTGAGGGGTGGAGTTGGCAGAGGTGGGCACACCTCCTGGGCTGGCTAGTTTTTCCCGCCTGTCTTCCCACCGAAAGGGAAGGGAGACAGAAAGGGGGCCTGCTCCTGATAGCAGGAGAGGCTGGGGGTCGCTTTACAAAGGCTGCCAGGCCTTTGAAGCTCCCCTGCCACAGATGGCTCTTCCTGGCCTGGGGGAGGTGTGTACACCTCCGCCCAGGAAAGGCTTTGTTTCTGGGCTCAGGGAGCGTAGGCTCCCACCCTAGGGGTCCAGAAACATGTCTCGTGGTGGCAGGCTGGTGTGTACCAGTCAGGGAACCCACCAGAGGCTGGTCGTTTTTCAGGGGGCATCTCAAAGATGCCCTCTGTGTGCATTTTTCATTAAATCCCACACTGGCATCAGTGTGGGTTTAATGTGCTGAGAAGTTTGATACCAAACTTCTCAGTTTTCAGTGCAGCCATTATGGTGCTGTGGAGTTCGTAATGACAAACTCCCAGCACCATATACTCTTAATGGCAGCACTGCACTTACAATGTCTAAGAATGGACTTAGACACTGTAGGGGTACAGGGCTCATGCACCTGTACCCTCACCACTGGTATAGTGCACCCAGATAGAGGGGTGACTGACCTATGCCAGGGAAGTGGGTTGTAGGCATGGCCCACAGAGGTGTGTGCCATGTCGACTCTTCACTTTGTTCTGCACCAAAACACGCAGCCTGCAAAGGCAGTGTGTGTGTGTAAAGGTACAGGGCCTCTAAGGGTGGCACAATAAGTGCTGCAGCCCTTAGAGGTCTTCCCTGGTCACAGTGCCCTGGGTACCTGTGGTACCATTTACCAGGGGCTGACCTGTGGCCAGAGATGCCAATTGGGTACAGTTTTGGGGAAAGAACACAGGCCCTGGGAACCTGATTGGCAGGGACCCAGGGCACATCAAGTCAAAGTGCATCAGTGGTCTGGCAAAAAGTGGGGGGGTTACTGCAACAGAAACCCACTTCCTTACAGACCACTAAAATGTACCTTTCAATATTTGGAGATCCCAGTCCCCCGTCCCCATATATTGATTTACAGAGAATTGACCTGGCTGCACATTGAGACTAGTTGAACCAGATGACTGCACATGACATTCGTCCTCATGCAGTTCATCCTGCCATGCTAGGATAACACCAGCTCGCCCCATCACATGAAATCTTTATGCAGAACTTCCATTAAGTGTGGAATGTTGTATGTGTAAAGATTTTTTTAGTATGTGGGAAAATTGGTTCCAGGTGGTGCATAGTGTCTTTAGACCAGGCAAACTAATTGTAAGTCAATAGACTCGACTACTGTATGCTCATCACATACCCTCCAACATTTGGTTATTAATTTTGAAGCAGGACATTTTTTGTAATAAAAGTTGCTACTCGTCTACATGTGCTGAAAGAGAACGTATCATCTTAATAAAAAAGCACATGATGTCATATGGAAACAAGGGTCATTTGTAGTAAATGTTCCATGTTTGCATTACAGACTTTAAGTTTATGCAACAAGGGTTCCATTGTGATGAAGAATATCAGTGGCTAAATGGACATTGCTGTCTGGTCTCTCTCAAAAGCGCATTTGTATGCATTAAAAGTGCCTTCATCTTCATCTGCTTGGAGGTGGCATATCAATCAATCAATCAATCAGGATTTATAAAGTGTGGCTAATCACCCGATAGGGTATCCAGGAGCTTAAAGGCCCCAGAGGCTTATTCGAACAGTCAGGTCTTGAGGGCCATTCGGAATTCTGGAAGTGAGGTGATGGTCTGTAGGTGCGTGGGCATATAAAATTAGCATTTTCAGACCCAAGCCAGTTTTCTTCAACTCCTTTAGATGAAACCCCCAGTCAACACCAAAATCCCTGGCTTATCTTTCCTTGATAAAGACTGATTGGCAGAGTGAGAAAAGGATGCCATATTTTCCAAGCTTGCCATGAGGACCCTCGATTAAATGTTAGTGCTGCAGTTCAATAATGTTTTGAGGCGACACAAACCACAATTCTTGATGTCTCTAACAGATTGCAAACACAGGGACAGTGCATACTCCTAACCAATATTAATCTCTGCATTCAAAAATGCTAAATTCTCAAACAGATCTTCACACTACATACATGAAATATATATAGGTAGGGCGACATTGCAATGCCAGACAGTCCAGCAAAGGCACAGCTGATCGCTAGAGCAGAGCTGAGGAGGACCAAGGCCCTTTCTCCCTTGCCAAATCTCCACAAATATTTCCTTAACTTCAAAGTACCTAGAAACGCAAATGACAAATGGGGCCTCCAACGTATGGTCCAATTCTGGGCACTGCACTGCCCTCTCGGTGTCACTGAAGCAACTCAAGCGCTTTATTGATGAAAAAGATGTTTCTTCAAATACAATTCTCTGTCCTTGAGCCATGGTCTAGCGAGCCATTATTTGATTTATGCTCACCAATCTCCTGAACATTGATAACTATTGCAAACTCTTACAGGACACAGACACACCTTGTTCTGCTGATGTCTCTGTATTATCTTAAACTTGACAGCATAGCCATTTTAATTTGGTACTGAGTACCCGTGCTGACGAGAACAGGGTCACCCCATTTTTATGTGTCTATTCATGACCATGAATCATGTGTTCGTTTATGTGTCCATTATTGGCAACTATTAGACCAAACATTGCCAGAAAGTGCAACAATTCAAAAATTCCCATTGGTCGACTCTGGAAGCAGTTTGCGCTATGCTTGTCGCTTTGTAAATATCCTTTGCTCCATTTCCTAATACACAAGAAGCACATATGGCGCGAATGGGTTTGCTCTGATATTTCATGCACCATCACAAAGTTCCTGGATTGATTATGGTGCACGTTTCCTTTTGAAAGTCGGACATTTTTCTCATGCACATTGTGCGTATCTTCAGTGGTTATTTACGAGCAAGTTCTGCTTTAGTGAATCAGCCCCCGGGCCTACAGCCTTTAAAAATATGAATGAAATAGTTACAAAAATATTAATATGAGTACCACCACTTAAGGTTGTGAGGAACGAGTGAGGGGAAATTAAGTGTAAAAATAGGACGAAGTGTTATAAGGGACGCAGACACTTTGCTCGCGTAGTTATTAAGAATAATGTTTGCGAGTGTAAAAGAAATAGAAATCACTGAGGGGCATATTATCAAGAACGGCGTTAAAAATTATCGCCGGTTTAGCGGCAGAAAACTGCCGCTAAAGCGGCGATAATGGGCTTGATAATATGCCCTTGAAAATTCCAATAGAAGTCCATGTTCTGGTGTGAACATGGGCTTCTATTGGAATTCTCAAGGGCATATTATCAAGCCCATTATCGCCGCTTTAGCGGCAGTTTTCTGCCGCTAAACCGGCGATAATTTTAACGACGTTCTTGATAATATGCCCCTAAGATCGTCCAAGTAGAGAAGAAAACGGAATAGCGGTAATCACAGGGCAGTGATACCTATGGAGCTGAGCTCGGAAAGGGTGGAGATTAGGAACTGAAAGTAGGTGTAATTACTGCAAGTGATGTGGTAGGGAAGGGGAAACCAGGCCGAGGGGAAATGAATTATTCCACCAACCACACTCCTTTCTGTGGTGACGAAGATCAAGACGCCTCGTGGGCAGCAGGGATAGGGTGCGGAAGAATGACGGTTTGTAGCCGGAGAAGGGCACCACCAGCTTGAGAACCATCCTGTTTACATCCCGTCAGCATGGCGGTGTGTGTGTGTGTGCGTGTGTGCGCGTGCGTGCGTGCGTGCGTGTGTGTGTGTGCGCGCGCGCGTTTTACAAGCAAACTCAAGAGATATGTGACTTTAAGGAGAGCTGTGTAAAGGACCTGTTAAATGCAAATTGTGATCCATTAAAATGTTATTACATCCTTCACACAAACGCGCCACTTTAAGTGTTTTTGCCTAATCAATTTTCGCAAGATTAATTCGGGCATGCAAATAGTGCACAAGTACTGTTTGTGAACCTCGGTATGCGGAATACCAGTACGTTAGGGTAATCGGGCTCAAACTGCACACCTGGTAAATGCAGAGCCCCACACAGGGGGGTGTTTACTAGGTGGGCAATTTGCTTCCGATTTTCTACCCAGATTGTAATTAGGAACATTGTGGTCTTTGGGGTACAAGTTCACAAGCCCACAGTCCCAGAGCTGGGACTGCAAATTGCAGCCGTCAACGCTCCAGAAGTTCAATGTATCTCCATGTTTCAAGGCGAAGGGCGGGCCTGTGTCACACTTTCATTGTGATTGATAGTGTGGGGCCTGTAACAAAGCCAAACGTGTGGCTTATGCTATTGTATGCAAAAACAATTAACACCTAGCCAGTCAGAAGCATTTCCAAAACACTAACAATACCTCGAAGTTACACCTGAAGCATCTATGTAATATGTGCTGTGAAAAGAGTGAGAACCAAATTGGATACAAATCGAAGGGCAGGTGTGAGAAGACATTCAAGTCAATAAAATGCATCTGGAATGTGGCATTTTGATTATCAGTGTATTTTTTTTCTTCTGCTATGAAAGTGTAACAGGTGTGCTTCAGCCCAAGTTACTTTAACGTTGTATTATGTACAACATTGTTGATGGTGAACTTTAACCTGCAAAACGTTTGATGATTTGTGCTACGGTTTAAACGTTAAAAATCCCTTATTTTGGGTCATAGAAAGAATGGCATTTTATCACACTTACCTTCAATTAGCCATGGATGCTCTGAAGGTTGAGGTTGGAAAGAATATGAATTTAAAAGTACAGTTCCTCCTACTATTTCATAGCAGACTGCATGGCACAGCTGCACTTCATTACCCTCTATGCTTCGACATCACTGTATGTGGGCTGACACAATAGAAACGTTTCTAGTGCGGTGTCTTGATGGCAGGTCACGGCATTGTCTTATCCTCATAGCCCTCCATAGTGGACCAAAGACCCCCCTGCCTTGAGTCTTTGGCTTGTCTACCCAGCTATTCCCTCATAGGTGCCTATTCCACATTTGTGATGCGTATTTGTGTCCACTTGCCAAACATATCTGGTTCTTATGCCGAGCCTATGCTGACAACACACAAGTTGTTTGTTGGGTTGATGGAAGTGCTGACCCACCGCACCCCAAGCTGCTCAGATAGCTCTTATGGTTGGATGCAGACCAATAATCTAAAATGTAATGGCCGCGGCAGGTGGCGCTTTAAGGTCAGCTGTAGCCAGCTGCTTACAGCACCATGCAAAGTGGCCACAACAGGGTTCTAGTTTGCAACAAATGGCAGAAAAAAATCACCCTGTTGATCTGGGAGGTGGAATGTACTAATAACAAGCCTCATGCTGTGTGTGGTTCCAACAATCCTTGAACAGAAGTTGAACTTGTGCTTTTCTACTAAGCCTCCGGTGAAACGTGTTCCCATTACTCCCTAGAATGCTCGTAGTATTGAACAGCTTTGCTGATGTTAGCACTGTGGGACTATTTTAAGAGTCTGTACAGGACCTGCCAAATGACCAAGTCTTCGGATTGCAGCACCTTCAGATTGGTGCAGACCACCAGGCTACTGGCTCAACTTCACTGGTGGCAAATAAGGCAAAACGTTCAGGATCTGTTTCTGTGTATTTATTTATTTATATATTTTTAATATCTAAACAGCTCATGGTTCACCCAAAGGGCATCTTGGCACTGAGAAACAGCTTGTCTGCTAGGAGCTGGAAATGAGACACAATTAACAGAAAAGGTACGTTTTCAAAATTTTCCTAAACCATAGGTAATTTGAAAGCTTGTGTAAAGCGAGAGAGAGACCATTCCATTATTTGGAGCCAAAATTTCAGAGAGCATGGCCACCCATCCTAGACCGGTTAACCCTTGAGACATGGAACAGGTGCTTGGTAGCAGAACCCAGCGTTATTGTGGGCACATGTTTCAGGAACATGTCCTAAAGGCCATATTAGTTAGCGATATAGTCGATTTTATGCCGAATGCATAAGATTTTAAATTGCACCATATGGTGCACTGGTAACCAATGTGCCTTTTTCGTGACTTCAGTGATCGGCTGGAATTTCCTAAGTCTAGTGACTTCCCGGATGTCTAGGTTTTGACTCCACTAGAGTCCATTGAATGCCCACTCTGAGGACCTCTTGTAGAGGCCGTTACGGTAGCATAATCCTGTCAGAATACATGCCACGGCAGCATCAGCATGCAGCTCTTTGGGACAGAGGAGAACCTTCCTTAACATGCCAAAGGTCAGGAAGCAGCTGGAAGTGACAGCACTGATGTGTCAGCTTAGAAAAAGACTTTCTTCAACCCACAACCCAAGAGTTTTTATCTTGGGACAGATAGAGGTGGTAAGCAGAGTGAACACGATTAGATCAGGTCTTGCCAGCAGTGTGTATGGTTCTGAAAAGAAGTTGTTCAGTCTTATTGCCAGTGAACATGAGAACATTCGATTCCATCTTAAACTGGATGTGGGTCAGACAGGAGCTTCCATTAGGACATAAAGTCCATCTTTATCCAGCTCTAGAAAGAGCTGGGTATTATCTGCATACTTGACCATCTCACAGCTGTGGGGAGATTGAAGACCCTTGCAGCCCTCTACACTTTCCCAACTATCAGGCCTGTATGGGGACAGAAGCGGTCTTTGGGTATAATAAGTCAAAAAGGAAGCAAACCAGCTTGCTGCCTTCTCATCAAAGCCCAGATCTTCATGTCTGCCCAGAAGGATGGCACGGTCCACCATATCGAACGCAGCCGACATGTCTAGCAGCAAAAGACCTGCTAAATTTCTGTTATCTTGAGTTTCCTTAAATAATTTGTGGCCCGCAACAAAGCTCTGTGCTTCTGCCTAGGGGAAAACCATGTTGCAATCGATCCTGCACCTTACTATGTTCTATGGTAGTTGCAAGTTTTTTTTAACAGGTGGTGGTAAAAAGCCTGCTTTCAAGAGGTTAGGCACACACCCTGATGATAAGATGTTTAAGATTTCTGTAACCTGACCAACAATAGTAGGTACTAGGGATTTGAAGAAGAAAATTGGGCAACCATCATCATCAGAGGCTGCTTTCAGACCATTGATCTTCCTGCAAAACACACCTTGAGTAACTAAGGAGAAACAATCCTTCAAGCATTCCTTCGACTTCACAATACCAAGATGTCCTTCATGGGTCATGTTTATCCCTGACTTATTTAGACCATAGGGCACACCAGACTAGTACCACGCACAAGAATACCATTAGTCACTCTCCAAATTGTTTCCAACTCTGTGCTAACCAATTTCTTCTCAGGCCACCCGTCCTTCAAGTATCTGCAATAAATTATCAAAGCATCATCCCTGTTCCCTGCCTTCTTTGAAGTGTCCTCCAAAATACCACCTTGGGTAATCACACATCCCTGATGTATGGCATATTAAGGATTTTGGAGGTCCTGCACCAATCGTATTTTAGGGGCCCCTGTTCAGAACAGCTTTGAATTTATGATCCAATTTCTTGTCTTTCATGCCTGCTTCGGTCAGGTCACTGACAGCGCACAGGCACATTCGTCCTGTCGTGTACTTCCTATATTACCCATACAGGACCTGCGCGTTCGGATAACATAAACTGTGGGTTTGGTGGCAGACTAACTCTGAGCACCCCCACCGAGAAATGTTAGCCTGTTTGCATAAGCTAGCTCACAGTGCCACTAGTGTCTCCTCTTATCGGGGAGAGAATAGTTTCTGGCAACCTTAGAACATGACAACCCTGATCCCTCAGGATCGTGGAAACAATGTACTACTTTTCACTCAGTCACTCGTGCTTACTTATCTTGTCTCAGAGATACACAGAATAAACAGCCTGGGCGTTTCAATAAGGGTTTATTGAACAGTCGTTATTCTTGTGTAGAATATATGAGCTGCAACAACCATTAGACAGTAGCAGAGATATATGATTAGCAGTACAATGAATATAAATGGATAGTACAGTTCTACCATCTTGCAATACGCATGAATTAATACATGAATATAAAATGCAGAATAAAAGAAAGCGCGTACTCCTACGATGCCTATCTAGATGTACCTAAGAGTACCTAGCATATGAGTAGGTGTGAAGCCAAGAATCCCTCTAGGATTTAGTCGAACCCCATTACCTGAAGTGTGAGAATGTAGGAGCCCTTCTTGGTCCCGAGTTGGACACCCCGCGAGGGATGTTCAGACCACTGTCAGCTGGAGCGTCTGCATGCAGGAGCCTCAGTGTCTCTGGTCAGTGTGTCGGCTTGGAAGTCTCGGTTCCCTCTAACTAACACTAGCAAGAGGTGCTGTATTTATACTGAAAGTATCTAGGGCTTCTTTGTCCCTTGTTACTTGTATTAGCCATTGTTGGATTTGAGGATGACGTATGGGATGAACCGTGTACGTAGATATAGGGAGGAAGGTGGTGTAGCCCCAGCCTGGTTTCTAAGAACCCTTATGAATATTCATTCATACTGTGTGAGTCTATTGATGGAGTTATAGGACTCTATTGTTTAGGAGAAACCCTCCTTCTGCACCCAGGACTAGAACTAGGTAAAGGTTCAATCCTAAAAGGCTCGTTACAGTGTAGTGTAGGGGAGGTAATGTAGGTGAAGGGGTATGATGTTACCCGGGCCTATATTAGGGTACCTATATGGAACATAACACCCACTCCTCTTCCGAACAGTCAACAATGATAAAAATGCTGGTGAACCATTTCCACTATTAGGTAGTAGCGCATTAAAACCATTAAAACGATCACAGAGTGTTGTAAAAACATTGTCTTAAAATCAGTTTTAAAAACAACCTCAGGGGGAGGAAAAAAATTTGAAAAAGCATTTCTTGGATTTGCTACTTAAGCCAAAGTCCTAATTGAGTTCGTTTATATAAGTCGAACCACTATAAGCGTCAGGAGGCCATGCTTTTCAGCGAAAGTGTCAATTTAAAGGAAATGTTCCGAGTTTAGTTGAGTTTTGGAAAAAGAAGGGAAAAAAAACTGAATTCTTTTCCAGCACACAATGAGCCAATTTTAGATTCAGTGTCCTGGCTGGGAGACGCAACATCGTCGTTGCTTGCTACTGCAGGGGACGGTCCTTGTAACACCTCGCAAAGTACGTCAATGGAGCACAGATGATATTCAGTACTGCCAATAGATGGTGTAGAGGCAGCCGGTGCTGTAGTCGATACCTCAGTGCTAGTGGTGCTAGTGGTGGAGCTGATGCTCAACCCAGTTGTAAAAGGCACCTGCGGATTCTCGAGGAATGCAGCCATCAAGATGGGAATATGCTGGGGACATTGCTGAGCATGAGCCCTCAGGGGTTCCAGCCGGGTATTCAAGTCCGCAGGCGTGTCCATTGCAAGTGTCAGACAGAGGTCCAACACTCATTCTTCACCACAAAACAGGCATCGAAGAACAGGTAAGATGCAGTCCATCCAGACTGGTCTAAATGATAGGAACCAAGAGGCGCTTAGTTCCCTTAGGCGAGGTGTGCCCAGATGTGGAGTGCTTTTGCCATCTCGTTGGTAATTGGGCCGTCCATTGCAGAGCAGGAAAATGACAATCAGGATCCCTGCGATAGAAAGCAGGATCAGCGGAAGACCTCCAAAAACGCTTCCCAATACGGAGTGTATAAAATTTGGAATAACTCCGAGGATTGTCTGAAAAGTGCTTAGAAGTCCTGACCCTATGGTCTTAAATAGGTGTACAATACCACTCGTATCAGACATATTAAAGATACAATCCACCATTTCTGCGAAATGAATGGGGCAGTTTGTACGTATAAGTGCCTGTATCTCAGGCGAGGTCCTTGCGATTTGAAGATCAAAGGTCTCTCGAGCGGATGTTAAGGGTATGTGATGCTGCAAAAGCATGGCCTTCAGTCTGCTCAAAGTCCACAAGAAAGGAAGGTGCACTCTAAGTGAAGTCAATCAGGAGACATGCGTTATCCCCAAAAAAATCTTCTCTTTATTTACGTAGTTTGGTTAAAACCGGCACACAGCCAACGCGTTTCGTTCCCTAGTGCCACGGGAACTTCGTCAGGGTCGTAGTATAACAGGACATGTAAGACCTAAGAGAAAATCCGATTTTCATCAGTGTGCGACGTCTCCAAATTTGGATCGTCTCGTATGTATAATCCAATAAAATCTCAAGTGTAGTCCACTCCTTCAAAACGTTAATATCACAACCGTATAATATCGTACAGACACTTTGCCGTGGTTCCCCTGGGTTCATAACATCAATAAGTAGTTCCTCAAGTATAAGAAACCCCAGAGCACACGCAATGGTCCTCTGATGTGGACAAAAAACTGTAAAGGAAGCGTCTGTAGAAGAAGATATTCCTTTAGATAGGATCAATGTGCAGGGGGAATCCGAAATAGGGAGTCCCAGGACGTACACTAGTCTTTAAATTCAAGAAGTCAGCTCTTTCAATTGAAAGGGTCCTAAATGGCAGGTAAACCAGAGACCCTCAGGACACATAAAAGTCCTAAGTACGGGATATCCAGCTATATTGTCATGGAGGTTCCTGAATGGCATATTAACCAAAGAGCTCCGTTACATCCTATTTACAAGCGCAAAGGGTCCCGGACGGCATGGTGACCGGCAGAAAGGCAGTGCAAGCGCTTAGTTCCCTTAGGCGAGGTGTGCCCAGATGTGGAGCGCTTTTGCCATTTCGTTAGTAATTGGGCCGTCCATTGCGGAGCAGGAAAATGACAATCAGGATCCCTGCGATAGAAAGCAGGATCAGCGGAAGACCTCCAAAAACGCTTCCCAATACGGAGTGTATAAAATTTGGAATAACTCAGAGTATTGTCTGAAAGGTGCTTAGAAGTCCTGACCCTATGGTCTTAAATAGGTGTACAATACCACTCGTATCAGACATATTAAAGATACGACCCACCATTTCTGCGAAATGAATGGGGCAGTTTGTACGTATAAGTGCCTGTATCTCAGGCGAGGTCCTTGGGATTTGAAGATCAAAGGTCTCTCGAACGGATGTTAAGGGTATGTGATGCTGCAAAAGCATGGCCTTCAGTCTGCTCAAAGTATCAAACTGTATAAAGGAAACATTCAATGAAGGCCATAATGGCGCCTCCCTGACTGTACTTGTTGGGGGAAACAATACTTGCATACAGCAAGTAACCCTGGAGTTCACAGTGACCAGATAGGCAATGCCTGGTATCATCCCACAGCAACCTTGATCGTTCAGCATCAAGTAACTCCCATTCGAGAGTAGCTCGAATACGAGTTTAATCACGGCAGCTGGAGACCCTTTCATGTGGCGGGACAAGTTTGTTACCAACCCATTACAAGCTCCGTGCAATGAAATGTCCTGGCACATGAGAGAACCGCCTAGAGCGTTCTTGCAGTTTGTACCGCTTAGAAACACTTCTCGATCCCCACTCCGGCATCGAAATCTGTATGGTAACTCCCAAGATTCCTTAATGTATTCCTTACCCATCTTTTCATATTTGCCCGCCTGCCTTTGCTCAAGGCAATATTGAAACTGAAAAGTAGTGACCGGTAGAGTGATGTGGCCATGGATAAGCCATTCCGTAGACGGTGATTCCGCTACCGTGAATGGTAACCTGCCCAGTTTTTCAATACGCAGCTTTGTATATTTTGCTCCCCTTTATGCCATTTCCATCTGTTTATCTGTTAGATTATATTCAGAAAACAGAGACTTACTGTTGACATAACGCCAAGGCACATAGCCTGCACGCAAAGATTGCAGCGTCCAGCTCAATAACATAACAGAACGTAACTGAGATTGCCCTTGTTGTAATATGGCTAAATCCTGTTCCAGTATGACTATCGCAGAAGATACAATGTTGCCTAAGGAATATATCCTGGAGGTCAAAGTTGTTAACCCGTTGTCTACCACTGCTAGAGATTTCTCCAAGTTAATACGGTCTATTTCCCGTATTCTCTCTGCGGCCTCTTGTTGGGATATTTTCCAGTTTTCATTATAGGCAGCATAAATGCCAGCATATATGAAACGTTTCTGACGAGGTTTCCTGGGACCTAGTAAAAAATCCCTAAGATCCATGTCTTGTGAGAGTAAGGCTAAGTGTTGTTTCACTTCTGTGAGTGTTGAGGTTTCTAGCCAATCAAGGCACAACTTCCCAACACTGAAGGATGTCACTACCCCTGGGTGCATAACGGGGGTCTGGCCTGTGGATATTGAACCCTTCGGTTATACCCCAGAATCTTTGCTGACATGTGTTCGTGTCTAAGGGCCAAACCACCCATTTTTTCCAATCGGGGTCTGTTCTATTGTACTGTAAAATGTCATCTATTGTTGCCCCTTCTTTTGAAGTCGAATTTTGCCACCCCTCCATCTGCGATGGTGTTGGAAATCGAGGTGTGTTCAGGTCCTTGTTCTTGGCTAGTCCAAGACAGGATGTCTGTTGCAGAGTGTCATTTAGAAATATCATCTGCTGTGGAATGAGGCATGCTCTAAATAGCGCTTCTGTTCCCTGGACTTGCCAGTCCCGAGAACCCCAGACTGATTTTGAGTCTATTGTGTCCTTCCATAGGTCAAAACCCTGTTCAGACAATTGGGCAATAAAGGAAGCAGAGTATATCTGTTTGGTGTTAGTCAACATAATTTTCAGTGCCGATGGCGTAACTTTATAATAAAATGACGTCGGGTCAGTGGTGTTAAAACCTGAAAAATATGAACATTTCTGTGCAAATGTATGCGAACTACTTTTTGGTGGTGTAGGGCAATGTTCCCACTAGTGGTACTCAAAAACATTTCTAGGCGAAATAGATTTGTGTAGGAAATGATGACCATAATGTTGGTAACAGTACAAAGTGTCATAGTCTGAATTTCCTTCTAACATTTCAGTGTTCGGAAATGCAGCAGTTTTTTCTAAATCAGACAACATGCTATTAACAGTTTCAGAGTCCCAATCATCAGAAAATGTACTGGAGGTAATAATATCACTTAATAACATTTTAAATACATGTGCAAGTTTTAAAAGTTCAGTCGGACCGAATATATCAAAATCAACTTTGTCCCAGACTATACCGCCCGGTATAGGAACTGCTGTGATGTTCACTGTTTATAAGTCTTGTTGTTCACGATGTGAAGATTGATGTGGTTTTAAAATCAAATTAACTTTTTTGGCTGTGGAGCTTTGTTGAAGGTATTGTCCATTAATAAGCATGCTAAAAGTTATAACTAAGCCTAGCCAGAAAAGAAAAAATAGAATCCCAGTAATTACCCAGAGTTCTAACCAAGGCGATACCAGGTAAGTCTTTTTAAGAAAGTTTAGAAAGTCTTTAACTTGCTGCTTGCGTGAATTTTTGGCTGGCGTCGTTTCAGGTTCACTTGTATCCAAGGAAAACATATCAAAGTTCTTGAAGTAGCCAGAAGCAGTTCGATCAATTGTAGGAATTGCATCGGGATTTGTTGAAATCGAATTTTGCTCTCGTCGAGGCATGTTGACGTAGACGTCTGTATTTTGTCTGATTGCAACTTGTGTATTGTTTTGAATTGGATTTTGAAGTTGAACTTCTGGTTCAAGGGGAACGAGTTCCATAGCATTGTTGCTTAGTCCTCCATTCCGCACAGGAGGCTCTTCAAACGTGATGAGTCTTTCTGTTTGAACTTGTTGGATGGTAGCTAGAGGAGGGCGTCTGCTACTGTGGAGTCCACGAGGCCTACTGTTCAGTATCGGCCACATAGTGTGGTTTGATCAAGTCGATTGAGACAAATCTTTTCTCCTTTTTTCCGGCAAGAGGCGGCAAAAGTACAGTTCTTGTTCATTGAACTTCTAGGACAGGTACAGGCTTTCTGTATGATGGTCCAAATTCTTTTTTGTCCTCTATTTTCTCTCTGACCAGATCCCCGATTTTTGGGATCCAGACAGGTCTTGCCGTGTTTGCCTTGACTTCCCCAGTGGTGGTCTGTTTCTGGACAACGTTGCTTTGTTGTGTCCTGGATTCATTTAGATCCTGTAAAACAGCCAAACGATCATGGATATCAAATGGTTTCTCATCCGCCACTGCGCCTTCACAATCAAGATCAGGTAGTCACATTCTCGTCCCAAATAGGACCTCATATGGAGTGACACCCCCTAGAGAACTTCTTGGCTGGTTATTGAGTGCTCTTTGTACCCCATAAAGGTGATTGACCCAACTACCGCCCTTGCCTAATACCCTAGCTGTTAAAGATTGCTTTAAGTCCCGGTTTTTCCTCTCCACAACCGAATTTCCCTCAGGATGGTACGGAGAGGAGTACCGCAATGCAACGCCCATACTTTCCATGGCCTCTTTGTAAGCCCGAGAGCTAAACGCCGGGCCACGGTCAGAATGTAACGTGCCAACTGCGTATGTCCCTATAAAGACGCGCAAATCTTTGAAAACAGTTCGAGCGTCAGCCGAGCGCTGAGGCCAGACCCAGAGGAATCTAGAGCAGGAATCCACTGCAACTATGATATACTTGTAGGCCCCATCAGATTGTAAGGGGCCGCAGTGGTCCAGATAGACACATGCGAGAGGTTTGTCAGATATTAGCAACGTTGTCTGCGCCGGGCGTGTTATGGTGGAGCCTTTCATCTGTTGGCAGATGTCACATTTCAAGACATAGTCTTTAGTTTGTTTTGTTAGACCTGGCCACCAATAGCGCTGTTTCAGCAATGAAATAGTCGCTGTAATGCCTGTATGTGCAGAGCCCAAACCCTCGTGTGCTGCTAGTATTAAACCTTGCCTACGATCCATATTTGGTATTACTCTGTCCCCCACTCCAGGAATCTGAGCATATGGAATGTTGTTTGCATCTAACTTGTAGGAGTACTTGAGTGAAAATTTCTTTGGTACTGCTGAGCTGCCTTTGCGCGAAGCAATGACAGCCACCATAATTTCACCGTTTATTCTCGTTTTTGAACGAGTGATTGCAGCTACGGAAGCCATGCATACAGCCCCCTTTGCTGCTTCATCAGCCAATGAATTCCCTTCAACGTGAACGCCATCACATTGATGACTCAGTGTATGGATCACGTGAGCCCTTGGTAGTTCGTTCTTTGACTCAACTACCTGTTCCCATAGCATTTTATGCTTAATCGTGCCACCTTTTGCGTCTTTAAACCCGTTTTGTTCCCAATGATACAAATATTCATTGTATGACTGCACAGAGTAAAAGGAATCACATACAATTAGTGTGGGGAATTCGTGATCCGTATTTACAAGTGCCAGTATCAGTGCTTTTAATTCTGCCAACTGAGCCGTGCAGTCTCCTAGAGATTGCGTTTTGGTGCAACTCGGATGGAACTTTCCATCCCGCATGCGGCCTTTAACGATAGCACATGCCGCGCTGTATTGTTGCTTACTCCCTATGGCCGGTTGAGCAGATCCGTCAGTGTAAATAATATATTCATACTGATCTAGAGGCAAGATTTCATTTGGTAGAGGATATTCTTGTTCGTATTGCAGGAATGCCTGTGTTTTTAGACTTGGATCAAATCTGTATTCAACATCCGTTTCAGTAAGAGAATTAGCCCATTGTATCCACCTCGGATGTAAAGCTTTTGCATTTGGAATGCTAGCCTTTGTAACAGCTTCTAAAGCTGGAACTGGGGTTATGATAATTATGCGTTTCCCCTGAGCCAGTGCTCTTTCTCTTGCTACAGCGGTCTGAACTGCTGTCAGGATTTTTTTTGTTGAAGTGAGACACATTTCTGCGCTTGTGTACAGGTGTGATTTGTAAGCAATTGGTACGGTTTCGCCTTCATTGAAGGTTAAGTATGTGTACCCGCATTGACCCGCTATTATTCGGATCACTAAGTTGCGTACGTTTACGCATGTCTGTAAGTGTTTGGAAGCTATCATGTCTTCTTGTACTGAACATAGGATGTTTGTGTGTTCCTGTGTCCATTGTCTGACTGAAAAGTCAGGTTTGATTAAGTCGTAGAAAGGTTTTACTCTTTCTGCGTAATCTAAAATGTATGTTCTGCCGAAATTTAGGAATCCCAGTATTGATTGTAGATTTTTCAGTGATTTTGGTGGTTGAAGCACGCACACTTTTCTAAGAAGTAAGCTGCCAGGCTTTTCCCTTCACTTGAAAGCTCATATCCTAAAAATAGGACATTGAGGTGGGCTATTTTTGATTTCTTAAAATTAAATTTGTAGCCCTCGGAGGCGAATCGCATAATAATGATGCTCACCCTGGTCAAGTGCCTTTTTAAGTCATCGTCCGTCAGATAAATATCATCCACATAGGACAATGCTTCTTCATCAAAGTTTTGTAGTAACTCAGTTACCCTTGCTGAAAATACCCCCGGGCTGTTCTTATACCCCTGGGGGAGATGACAAAATTGTCGTTGGGACCCCAACGCTGAGAATGCAGTCAAATACCTGCTTTCAGGCACTATATTTTGGCAGAAGAATCCATTTGAGATATCTAGTGTAGTTTTGTACTTTTTCCGCACAATGTTATTCATTAATGCGGCACTGTGTGCGTTTTGAACAGCGAATGTCTTTGTGCAAGTGTTTAAATGTCTGTAATCTAAAACTAGACGATATGAGTTGTCCGGTTTTGATACTGGAAACAAAGGGTTGTTCATTGGTGAGGTGCATGTTTCAATCACCCCTTGGTATTCAAGTTGATCTAAGATCTCCCTGACCTGTTTTTTAGCTTCTTGCTTTATTGGGTATTGCCTCTGAGCATTTGGTGAAACTTTTAACGGGATCACATGGTGGGTTGAATCCTCATCCCATCTGGCATGATTTTTGTACAATGCTGGAGCTAGGGCAACCGCCCACTCCTGTGCATATGCATGTTTAAGGTGTATGGGAACGAGGTCGGAGAATGCTGGAAAAATTACATTTTCTCCCCTAGGGCACTCCTTAACGAATGCTGGCGGCCAATCTTGTTCAGCTAATAGGATGTCATAACCAGATGATAGGTTTTTCCAAAACAGACCTTTAACTTTCCTGGGCTTGTCCCCCTCCATTTGGAGTGTTATTTTGTGTAACTTATGTGGGAGCTCACCCCGGTGTCTGGTGTTTCCACCGTGATGTAATCATTGAAGTCCGCTGTCACCAGAAATTCCATCAGGTTCTGGCGAGCTATTGTTACTTCTGCTGTACTGTCTAGCATCGTCAGAGCCCATTCCCCGTTCAGAAGCTGCGTCCTCAGAATTCTGGGCATGTCTGATCTTTATGCCTGCAACTTTCTTCCTCTTAAACTGAGGTTTTGATTTTGGCTTTTCTTCTTTTTTGGAAGTATAGTCTTGAGCGTGCTGCTTGTCTCTGGACTTTGTACGCTCCTCTTTGTGTTCTGACCGTCCTTCTCTCTCTGAGTTTTTCGTCGAGCCCTGAAAGGAACGAGAGGAACGTGTATCAGTATCCTGATACCTGTCAGGTTTCCTAATATTATCCCTATTCCTGAGATTATACCTTTTTCCAGAGGGCTCCTGTGGAGGAGATCTTCCTCGGGATTCAGATCTGTTTCCCTTAAAGTTCTGTTATTTTTTATTATCCCACTTCTTTTTAGAAGAAGTAGGTGTCTTCTTGGAAGTGTCCTTTTCAGGATTGCCCATCAGTTGGGGTTTTAATGCTTTCCCACCCAAACTGTCTCTGCCTAATTCTGCATACGCAGTTTCAATTATTTTGGGTAGTTCGTGTTGTTGATCCAACGGACTGAACTCCCTTAGGCGTTGGCGGATTGCCACTGACGCTGCTTCCCCTTTATTATTAGCTAGTATTATGGCTGATAGCTGGTCATAGTTATTTAATAACTTCATCCCCAAGTTTAGAGCAGGCTCTGCCCCGTACTCGTTTTGTATTTGTCTTAATACATCTGGTATCACCGCTAATGAAGGAATACCATGTGTCCTGGTATTTATGGCAGCAAGGACTGTACCCCAAGAGGTGCAATCCTCTACTTGTGGTGTTATCCCCATGGGCAAGCAGATTGTTAGCATTCTGTGTTTTTGAAACGGGGTAGTATTCGGGAATACTGCCTCGAGCTGAGTTATTTTCTGAGCTACCCAGAATGGCATTTGTTCACGTTTCGTGGGCATCTTGCCCATTACTGAGTGTAATGTTTGTGGTGTGATTTTAGTTGCTGTACTCTGATATTGAGTTCCATTTGTTGCAACTGTTGTTGGTTGGAATGTGAAAGTCCTCATGACGAATTGCGTCAAGTTTCTGTAGATTCTAATTAAATCCTTGTGTTGTAAGAGTAAGTCTGCCTGTGGCATTGTGTCAATGTCAGGATGTGGTGTGTAGGCCGCTAATATTGGCCATGTTGCCCCGTCTCCTCCGGGCGGGCCTAATCTTACTCTCTGTCTTATATGGGGTAGGGCGCCTTTAAACCAGTATAGGTGTTCTTGGTACGTGAGTGGAACTTCTATGTCCTCGCAAGGACCATATTCCTGTGGTGCATCTCCTTCTACATAGTAGTGAAATGTCTGAGTTCTTGCATCTGCTTCTGGGAATGTAACCCATGAATAGAATACCTCTGGTTTGTTTGATTTGTGTGCCTCAATCACAAAAGCTACTAAGCCACCCCTAGCTGATAAACCATATTCTGGTAGTTTCAGGGTGATGGTATGTCTGAATTTAGGTGCAATGAGTACTCCATCCACCTCTTCATCTCCTACTGAGATGCGTCTAGCCACCACTGGGTTATCTCCGCCCTCAGTAATTTGTAAAGGAGAAGTTTGTTCAAGGGAACTAAGATAAGGTGTTATGCACAATTTTAGGAACAAAATGTCCTTCAAGCTTGATTAACCAGCAGCCAATAAATAGGATATTTCGCCTACTCAGCTGTGGCGGAGATTTTGTGCTTACCCATTCCAGACGTCTCTGGTGTTTTGTAAGTAGGGGTCTCTGAGAATTAGCACGACTGAACTACTCAGATTCTACTGTTAAATAAGTACCCAACCCGTGTTGGGCGCCATGTCGTGTAGTTCCTATATTACCCATACAGGACCTGCGCGTTCGGATAACATAAACTGTGGGTTTGGTGGCAGACTAACTCTGAGCACCCCCACCGAGAAATGTTAGCCTGTTTGCATAAGCTAGCTCACAGTGCCACTAGTGTCTCCTCTTATCGGGGAGAGAATAGTTTCTGGCAACCTTAGAACATGACAACCCTGATCCCTCAGGATCGTGGAAACAATGTACTACTTTTCACTCAGTCACTCGTGCTTACTTATCTTGTCTCAGAGATACACAGAATAAACAGCCTGGGCATTTCAATAAGGGTTTATTGAACAGTCGTTATTCTTGTGTAGAATATATGAGCTGCAACAAACATTAGACAGTAGCAGAAAAATATGATTAGCAGTACAATGAATATAAATGGATAGTACAGTTCTACCATTTTGCAATACACATGAATATAAAATGCAGAATAAAAGAAAGCGCGTACTCCTACGATGCCTATCTAGATGTACCTAAGTGTACCTAGCATATGAGTAGGTGTGAAGTCAAGAATCCCTCTAGGATTTAGTCGAACCCCATTACCTGAAGTGTGAGAATGTAGGAGCCCTTCTTGGTCCCGAGTTGGACACCCCGCGAGGGATGTTCAGACCACTGTCAGCTGGAGCGTCTGCATGCAGGAGCCTCAGCGTCTCTGGTCAGTGTGTCGGCTTGGAAGTCTCGGTTCCCTCTAACTAACACTAGCAAGAGGTGCTGTATTTATACAGAAAGTATCTAGGGCTCCTTTGTCCCTTGTTGCTTGTTTTAGCCATTGTTGGATTTGAGGATGACGTATGGGATGAACCGTGTACATAGATATGGGGAGGAAGGTGGTGTAGCCCCTGCCTGGTTTCTAAGAACCCTTATGAATATTCATTCATACTGTGTGAGTCTATTGATGGAGTTATAGGACTCTATTGTTTAGGAGAAACCCTCCTTCTGCACCCAGGACTAGAACTAGGTAAAGGTTCAATCCTAAAAGGCTTGTTACAGTGTAGTGTAGGGGAGGTAATGTAGGTGAAGGGGTATGATGTTACCCGGGCCTATATTAGGGTACCTATATGGAACATAACAGTCCAAGTTCTAAATGTGCTTACATCTAATATTTCGGGATATCGAAATGTGTTTTTAATATTGTAACACAGCAGCAGCTCATTAATATTTCTGCAAACATTCTCTGTGACACCTTCCCATTGCTCATATCTGAGGTCCTGTTTTGATCTAAAAGCAACTTTTTTATGGATTTTGCATGAAAAATAAACACAATATTTCTCTGCAAAATGTCTATAATAGACTCTCACACATCACCTACAATAAAAATTAATTAAAGGAAAACCGTATTTAAAACAATCTGTTTAGGAATAATTCAAAGTCATCAGGGCAAGACTCAGAGCAGAACAGAGGTGGCTCTATCAGGGCCCCCCTGAAAGGATGGGGCCTTGGGCCAGAGCCCACTTTGCCCATGCCTAAAAACGTCTCTGACATACACTTCTCACAAACTGAGTAATCACCCTCCATGTGCATCTCTAAACAGTTTTCTACCACCAATCTAGAAAGGCAGTTAGCAGCATTGTTCTCCATGCCTCAGATATACTCAACAGAATAAGTGTGTTCTTGCAGCTGCACCACCCATCTGCTAATCCTTATTGAAACAGAATCCAAACCCTTTATAGTAAGAATTTTCCTCAAAGCTTTGTGATCTGACCAGATGGTGAAAACCCTACCCCATAAGAAACCCATGAATGTTTTTATGGCCCAACGTAATGCCAACGTCTTTCTTTCATTGACAGTTCAATATGGCCCCTTTCAGCACTTGGGATTCACATGTAATGACTCACTCAATCCTCATCCACCCTTCTGTAAAAGAACCACTCCCAGTCCCTTAACACTAGAATCTGTGACAACAATTGTTTCTCTTCCAGAAACAAATGCTTTCAAATTGGGTGCTGTCACAACTCACTTTTTAGCATGTCAAACTCCTTCCCACACTCATCACTCCAACGGAATTCAGATCTTCCCTTCCAAAACTCTCTCAGGGCAACAGATTTGGAAGGCACATTAGAGATAAAGCAGCAATACAATTCCCACAAAGAACATGACCTCCTCCTTGTTATTGGGTATTTCTAAACCAAAGACAACATCAACCAACTCTTTCTTTGGTTTAACTCATTATACAAAACAGTATGACCTAGATAGGTAATCTCACCCTTTCTAAACCGGCACTTTTCCACCTTTAATGTCCTACTTGGTCCAATAGCTTTCTTACTAGATGGACCACAGAGTTATGTTCATCCCATGTACTCCATAAATCAGCACATCTCCTGCAACCAAGTCAGGCCATCAGTGTCACCTAGAGTGGAGAGCATCACCCTCTGAAAGACTGGTGCCACCGATATTAGCCCAAACAGCATCCTTAAAAACCTGTCGGAACCCACTGGTGTATTTTATTTATTTATTTATTTGGTGTTTTATATAGCACGAACATGACCCTAAATAGGGTATCAGAGCGCTTTACATTTACATAGCTTTAAACTTAGAACAACACATTCGACGTGCAATTTTAGTAAAAATAATCAGCGTACGGCAAGTTGCTAGAAACAGTTATGCTACAAGGTCCTAAGTAATTATACATTGATTTGTGAGAGAAACATTTGTGCTTTCACACTCATATATGCAAGTCCAAAACGATAGTTAGGGGTCGATGTGTGGTAGTACGTGTGTGAACAAGAAGGTCATCTGATAAAGTCTAGTTTGCTGAAATTATGGAAGGAATTTGCTCATAAAAAAGGATTTGGCTTCATTTTTGAAAGCAGAAATGGACGATATTCTTCTAATGTTCGGGGGAGAGCGTTCCAAATTCTTGGTGCTGCACCAGAGAAAGCTCTGTCAGAAGTTCTTTTCCTTCGGAAGAGGGCCGGTTTCAGTAATAGATCTCCATGACTCGGGGAAACTCTGCATCCTCCTGATAGTGTGATTTTCTGGGCTAGGTACATTGGTGTTTTTTAGTGTATCGCTTTGTGAGTGATACATGCCATCTTTAGTTGTATTCTTGCTTCGTAAGGCAGCCAGTTGAGCGCTTTCAGATGAGGGGTGATGTGATCGAATTTTCTGGAGCCAGTTATAAGTCTTGTGGCCGCATTAAGACAAGCTTTTAGTGGTGCTGTTGAAATATTGGGTAGACCGGCTAGAGTTGTGCAACTGTACTCGATCTTCGATATGACTGATGCCTGGACTGTTGTTTTAAGATCTGAGTTATTTATGAAAGGTTTCAGTTTTCTGAGGTAGCTTAAATGGAAACGGGTGTTTTCTGCCATCGTGATAATGTGTGTTAGCATGTTCAGGTTTTTGTCTAGCATAATTCCAAGGGATTTGGTTGAATCTACAAGCCTCGGAGTACAGTTTAGCGCCGTGATCAGCTTGGTCCATTCCAAGATATTCGTAGCGCTTTTCTGGGGAGAAATCAGAAGGAATTCAGTTTTATGCGGGTTAAGCTTGAGATGATTACTAGTTAGCCAATGGACGGTTCTCTTTAGTGCCTGGTTCATGATACTGATCTCTTCTATCGATGTGATCTTGATGTAAAGCTGTGTATCATCTGCATACATGTGGAAGGAGATGTTTGCTTGTTGTAAGATTTCTGTGAGTGGCTCTACTTAAAGATTGAATAGAGCAGGGGATAGTGTTGAGCCCTGTGGTACTCCAACAAGATTTCTGGATGATGCAGATAGTGTTTGGTTCACTATGAATTTTTGCGATCTGTTCTCTAAGAACGAACAAAACCACTTTAGGACTGTACCCTCTAAGCCCATCCTTTCTTTCAGGCGTTCTAGTATTTTGGCATGGTTTACAGTGTCGAATGCCGATGAGAGGTCGAGCAGGATTAGGAGACAGGTTTCGTTGGGGTCAAGGGCAAGTAGAGCGTCGTCCACGATGTGCAGAATTGCTGTTTCAGTACTGTGGTTTGGTCTAAATCCTGATTGGTAGTCATTCAGCAGTTTGAATTCAGAGATGTGTTGGCTCAGTTGTTGTTGTACACATTTTTCCAAGACTTTGGCTAGCATGGGAATGTTTGTTACAGGTCTAAAGTTGTTAAGGTCTGAGAGATTCCCTGTTGGTTTTTTTAATATTGGAATGACTTGCCCTGTTTTTAGGCAGTCAGGTAGTGAGCCTTGTGATAGCGAAGCATTAATAATCTTTGTCCATGAGGGAATGAGCAGATGGTTTATTGTAGACCAACATTTTGCAGGTAGAGGATCGTTGAAGTGATTGTTTGGTTTTATGGTCGAAATAATCTTTGCAATATCTATGTCAATATAAGGCTTGAATTCTGACCATAAAGCATTATTTTTAGGCATTTCCAGAGTTGGTTAATATTGAGGCTTAGCTGGGGTGCTCTTTTTGATCAAAGGGCTCCTCCTGCCTTTTTGAGCTCCACCTCCATGGATTTGGCTTTGGCGCTGTAAAAAAGGAGAAGAATTCCTCGCTGCTTATGTTCGATTTTTGGTGCAGATTTGGCCGTTTTGTTGGATTGATCTTTTAGCAGTTCGAAGAGTTTCCTCGGTCTGTTTTTTGCATTATCCAGTTCTTTTCTAAAGAAGTGTTTTTTTTTAATTAAGAATGCTTTTATTGTAGGCATTTCTGGCCTGTCTTAGTTGGATTAAATGGGGTGAGGAAGGGGTTGTCTCTGTGAGTCTGAGTGATCATCTTTCTTCATTGAGGGATCCGTTAAACCAGGGGTTTTTATTTTTGTCAGGGACCCTTTTGAGTTTTAATGGGGCTATGTCCTCAATTATGCTCGTCATCGTATTGTTGTAATATTCCGTGAGGTCACTGACGTCTACCAGGTTATTAGGAGGTTGCAGTTCTTTCTCACAGCGTGCTGCGAGATTTTCCATATTGAGCCCTCTGTTGTCATGAACCCATTTTCTGGGTTTTATTGATTGTGAGGAGGTTTTTGTTTTTATGTGGGGTATTTGGAAGGTAATGATGTGATGATCAGACCAGTCGCAAAGGATGATCTCGATTTTATCAACAGCTTTTTCTGTAGAGATGATCCATTCTAAGGTAGAGCCTTTAGAATGGGTTGGTAGATGGCATTCTTGAACCAGCGATTGATCTTCAAGGAAGGCTTTGAGCAGATTGATCTGATTGTCAGTAAGATCCTCCCAGTGAAGATTGAAGTCTCCTAGGAAAATATCATTGGAATGGGGAGTAGAGTTGATGTGATGATTTCTATCAGCTGGTCTATGAACATGGTGTTTTTGCCTGGGGGGTGGTAAAATGCGTGAAGTTTGCAAATTTGGTTGTCTAAGGATCTTAAGGACAAGCCGAGGTATTCACATGACTCTAGGGGGTCTGATTGTACTTTCATAATGGCAATGTCAGATCTATGTATACAGGCGATGCCTCCGCCCTTTTTGTTTAGCCTGTCTAGTTTCACAATGCTGTGGTTCGGGGGGACTAATAGATCAAGGCATGGGGAGGATTAATCAGATAGCCATGATTCTGTTAGGATAGTTACGTTGATTTCCTGGTTTAAGATGAGGTCGGCTACGTCTGCGGCATGTTTCTTTGCTGACCGACCATTGAGTAGTAGACACAGAATCGGTTTCTGTGGTTTGTTCCTTAACGAGTCTTGCTTTTCGGGAATTAAGATCAATTTTTTTAGGTTGTTGAAGTTTGGCATTCTATTGCTAGTCTTTGCAGTTCTGCTAGCGTTAATTGGGACTGACTGAATGATATGTTTGTCTAACTTAGTGGGAGGATTGGGGGATGATTCATATGATAGCAAAAGGGTTTGTATCTCATTATCTGTCAGATATCTGAGTTGATTGCGAGGACGGTATAATCTGTTTGTCGATGACATTGGGATAGTCTTTAGTTTATTATGGGTTTCGTGAGCTGATTTCTGTAGGAGCTCCAATTTTGATAGAACATTTTCTGATAAGAGTAGTAAGTTCTTCATATCTCTGATAGCGAATTGTATGGCTTTGTAAGTCTTGCTCGATTGAGAGCTGAGATTTTCAACTCCATACCGGGATGAGGAGAGACGGGAGGTTGTATGGGTGATCCTGTTGGTATGCTAGGAGAAGCTGTCCCTGGGGGATTGGGGCACTGTTAGGCTTTTCTGTGCATATTTTCTTATATCTTACTGCTATCTCGCAGTTCTTAATACCGGTCATAGGAGTACATCTCGAATTTTCCTTGTCAAGGACTGTTGACTCCATCCTAACGACTTTTTCCAATAAAGGGTTAGGTTCGGTGCTGGGGCTTGATTCAGAGCTATGGGCTCTGTGGTTAGTGGGGGGTAATGTTGATTTAGATTGATGTGGGCTGTTATTCTTAGCTTCGGAGATTCTGGATTCCTGTTTCGACTGCTGGGGCTCTTTAGCGGTGATGTATTCTACCTTGGCAGATTGATTCCTGTGTGGGGAGAAGGCTTGCGAGTTATTATTTGGCAGGTTTCTTGAAGGAGGGCTGTTGAGAACGTGTTCTTTTAAGGTTGAGAAATATTCGGCGAATAGTTCCAGATCTTTGTTGGCGGCTTGTGTGAGAATCGTGCCGTTTTTGTAGCATGTTATATTCAGTGTAGCTCTTAGTTTTTGAAAGGGTGTTATTAGCATCTTAGTGCCGTAAGGAATGTTTCTCATTTCCTGTACCTTAAGCATGTTATTTAGGGTGTTGCGCCATTTAGCCATTTTAGTAGTGAAAAATATTAGGTCGTTAATAATGGCGCCTTTTTTATGTTGAAGGAGGGGTCTGAGATTAAGGTTTCTGGGTTTTTTCTAAGTAGATTGTGTTTAAAGGATTTGGTAGCATTTTTAGAGAGATTAGGGGGGTATGAGATTGTAGAGGAATTCATTCCTTCAGATTTCAGATAGCTCCCTGTCATGATTGTGAGTAATGAATTCAGTCCTTATTGTTATTGTATCCTCACTTGCTACGTCCATCTTGTAGCAGGAGGAAGAATATAAAGATATCTTAAATTATGTGTTTCCTAGGTTGTTGAATGATCTGTGATGGGGGATATACAATGTAGACTTATACAACTCATTGAATGGGAGCTACTCCAACATGTCTGCCTTAATGTTAGGTGCTTACATAGTAGACCTGTTTCTATATTTATTAGTTGTCTTGGATCTCTACAGAGCAGTCCTGTTTCAATGTTATCCGTTTTCCTGAGGGCGAATGCTCTCTTTCTTTAATTGGTCTTATTGAGGTGTGTAATTGGTCTTATTGATGTGAAGGATTGAAGTGTACTGACCAATCCAAGATGGCTGCCGTACGTGGATGATGGAGCACACCTGTTTCTATTTCCAATAATGTAAGGATCTGGGGAAGAGGGCACGGCACACCTCTTCTATTTCTATTAGAGATTTAGGAACGCCAAATGGTCGCCGGGCCAGAAATTCAAAATCTCAAAAACTCAAAATGGGCGCCTCTCCCAAGCAGACAACGCCCATGAAATCAAAAAGAAAAGCTCGCCTCGGCCCACCGCAACCGTGATGCACACAGCTGGAGGGAGCCAAGTCAGACCAGCCGAGAAGCAAAACTCAGGCAAAAAGAGAGAGGGAGGCGATTCGGTGCAGCACACAACTCCTTAAAGTGAGCTCCGAAGAGATCGATCCGCCTCCACATGTAGAGCAGCGTCAGCAGCACGGGGCAGGAAGAGCAGGCAAAGCTGGCGCGATACAGGTGCCAGAATATCTCATAAAGGGCAGCGAGCACGCCACTCCAGAAAAGCCGCAGCACTCAGGCAACCCCCGTCCCCGAGGCCCCTCCGACTCACCTCACCAGAAAAGCCAGAAGTGGAGGGTTCCGCAGCAATAGTGCAGGAAGTCACAGCCTCCGGGCGCAGCACCTGACATGGAGGTATCCGCAGCCCAGAAGCGGACGGCCTCAACCTCCGTAGGCAGGAGCCGCTCCTCCAAGTTGGCTCGGTCTGCCCGGAAGCACAGCAGGGCACAAGGGATCATCCAAGCCCCACGTGCGGGATCTCCGCCAGCAGCAGACTCTTCAACGGCGCCTCAGCAAGCACGGGGCACACCGCAAGGCAGCAGGGGAGTCCGGCACCATCGACAGCAGGAATGGGACAGCGGACTCCGGACCATCCAGTCCCAGGATCAGGAGTTAAAAGGTAGTCCCCGAGGTACAGGTACAACCGCGTTCGGTTCCAGCATAAACGGTGGGAGGATGGCATGGGCATGCAAGGGATATACACCGAATGTGATCCCTGCCCTCAGGAGCTCACGGAGTAAGCTCCCACTCAATGTATTGAATGCAGTACCTTTCTGCAACTTCTTGTGTAGCCTGATTTGGTGATAAGAGGATGCTGGGTCCAAAGTAGTAATGAACTAAGCATCCAATACAGTGGACAACATCTTAACCAAATTGGGCAATGGAAACTTATCCACCACAACTTGTCTGCTTAACTCTTTTAGATCCACACAAAGTTTTGTATCTTCACTAGCTTTGCGGGCTACCATGACAGGGGCCAACCAACAAGATACCTCCACTGGTTTTAAGCCCCCGTCCCCACACAACATCTTCAATTCATTCTGCACTGCATCCTGCACATACTTTCAGAGGTATTTCTCTAACCATGGCCACCACCAGAATAGCTCCTTCGCTCAGTCTAATGTTATGTACATTAATGCAAAGATTGCCCACCTGCTTGCTGAAAACAGCAAGATAGCATAAATGGAAACCATCACATCCATCTCTCATTTGACACACACACACCTGTAGTTTGTTATTGGGATCAAGGCACACTCCCACATCGCTTTGATATGGCCACCCAAAAAATGATCACCCTTGACAGTCACATATATTTTGCCCTCCACAAAGAGTTCACAGCCTTATTCAACTGATCGCCGAGTTGTACGCTGATACTTGGGGTGTTGTGTTCTTAGGCAACAAGTGCCGGATCCAAAGTAGAATCTACTGCCTGTTTGGAGTACACCAAGGATGTGTTCTGGAATACTATTTATTTAACAACTTCCTGTGTGATCTTGTAACATCACTGGCACATGCTTTTGTGAATTTTCCTATATTAGGTATGTCACAGAGAAGGCTACTTTATTATTAAGGATTCTTTATTACGCTGGCAATTATCTCCTGTTTGACCAACTGCTATAGGGTTGCAGAAAGTTTTGGATGTATTGACATTCTATACTTCAATCAAAGTTAACCTTAACAACAATTAATTCTTGTTTTTTCATAAGTCACAGTTTAAGCGACTTTAGACTGTTTCCATCTATCGTTATTTAGGAATTCCAATTGTCCTATGGGCACCACCAGATGTAACACTTTGTGTCACAAGGAGTTACTGACACAATCAAAGACTTTGCTAAAATCTACAAAAGATGAATCAAGTGGTAAAGCATTGATGCACAACTAGCCACCAACACCATAGAATTATGAAGGACTGAGAAACCTTTTCTGAACGCCAATCTGAGTCTTGGGAATGATTTCACTAGAGTCAATCCAAGAAACCAAATCAGCTAATCAAATCTTAGCAAGCAATTTGGCTGCCATGCTGATCATAGAAGGCAGTCAAAATTTCTTGGATCAACACTGGAATTACAGCACCTTTCTAGATTTGAGGTCTCTGGTCTGTTGCAAGAACATTGTTGAACTAAATAGCTAACAGTGAAGCTCACCATTCGGAATACGTTTTAAATAAATTTGCAGACCAACCAACCTGGCCCACAGCAGAAAATATACTAATAAGGTCAGCTAGAGAGGCTGGAGTTACAATAGGATTGCCAGTTGTGTAAGACAATGCAATGTGAATACATTTTTGTTCCAAATTTGAAAAAGGTATAGAGGTAGCCTGACAAAGTTTTACAATCAATTTTAGAGGACGAGTACATAGTCCCATTTTTAAGATTGTTGTGCTCCACAAGACACCAAAATAGTATTTCAATTTCCCAAGCACATAAATCTCATTATGTTTGTCAAGCGGCCCTGTCAAAACATGAGCAGCTGCTAGAAACTTTAGAGAGAACACTGTTTCTGAGGTGAGGAGCTGTCTGTGGGCAGGTACAGACAGCTCTTCCAGAGAATTCTCAAATGCTGTGCATTTGAGGTTGAAGGAAAATCCTTGCTGCTATGAAAGGTATCATCACTGGCTGACCCACAGGCATATCTCTCTGCCGAATACAAGTTTGAGACTCAGGAAAGATGTCTAAAACGAGCATGCAATTTTTATCGAAATTATTGCTCTCAAGTCAATAGAAAATCTACAGAGACAATGGGTAATATCCAGCAGCTGAAATTACCCTCCAAGTTGAGTGTAATGGGCCAGTTTATCAAGCAAGATACTGGCAGCGACCAAGCGTGCATTTGCCGCATCGACAAAACTGTATCTGTTAGACCTGGCATCTTAGGCTTCTTTTTCCCCAGTCTTTTGTTTTGCTTCTTACCTCCTGTTTTTGACTGTGTGCTGCATTTCATTTTTGCTGGTTTTAGAACTCTGGGCACTTTACCACTGCTGAACAGGGCTAAAGTGCAAGTGCTCTTTGTGTAAATTGCGAATTGTGATTGGTTATCCATGATTGGCATATCTGATTTACTGGTAAGACCCTAGTAAAGTACACTGTGTGTGCCAAGAGCCTGTAACTCAAATGCTACTAATGGGCCTGCAGCACTTGTTGTGCCACCCACATGAGTAGCCCTGCAAACATGTCTCAGGCCTGCCACTGCTGTGTCTGTGAGTGCAGTTGTAAACTGCCATGTCACCTGGCAAGTGCCCCCACTTGCCAGGCCCAAACCTTCTCTTTTTCTTCATGTAAGGTACCCCTAAGCTCGGCCCAAAGTAGCCCTATGGGCAGGGTAGGGTACAGTGTATGTGAAAGGTAGGACATGTACTGGTGTGTTTTATAGGACATGTACTGGTGTGTTTTACATGTCCTAATAGTGAAATACTGCTAATTTCGTTTTTCACCACTTGAAAGGACTAAGTGAGCATTTTCTTGCTTTGCCATTCTGTGCCTCTGCCTGCCTGTGGAATCCCCGTCTGACGGAGGGTGACAGTTGGGCTGTTTGTTCATTCACTCTAGACAATCAGACAAAGGGAGCTGAGGCGTGCCCTGCACACCCTGATAGCCCATCACCAGGCTGATGGGTCTTCCTGAGCTAGAGTGGTGGGAGGAGATGTCAATGACACCTGAATAGGGCTGTGCCTGTCTCCACCCCCGTAGTGTGTCTGGAGCCAGGACAGGGAAAGACAGGGTCTTGTGCACTACAAAGACTTTCCTTTCAAGTTTGCCTACTTCAAAGGCAGAAACTGGTATAAGTACTGGAGCTGTGACACCATAACTTCAGAACACTTCTGGACTAAGAGGACATTCTGCCAAGAAGAAAAGCTGGAGAAGCTGTCAGGAGGGACTACCACTTTGCTGTGTGCTTTGCTGTGTTGGGCCTGCTGCTTGCTGCTTCTGTCTTGGGCAGTGAAAGGACTGGACTTTGCTTTCTACATCCTGCTGGCTAAGGTTCTCCAAGGGCTTGTGTGCGCTTGCCTTCTGTTAAGATGTCTCAGGGCCATCAAAGACTTCATTTGTAGCCCCTGAACTCCTCTGCTGGGAGTTCTGGCCTGTCAATTGTTGCCAATTCCAGTTCTGGGCCCTTGGAGGTGGTTTTGCTGCAAAGGACTGAAGAATATCCACGCATCAACCTCCAGCGCCTGTTATTCTGACACAGCACCGCCATGCAGTTGAAAAGCCAACACACCGCTGGTGTGCAGCCAAAGAATAGCGCAGCGCCTGCCGAACGGCTGAAAGGTCGCCACAGTCTGAGTCCTGAGCACCTTGTCTCCGACGTCCGAGGCACCCGCCCTGACTCCAACGCAGGCCCTGCTGTGTGGCTGAAGAAATCGACGCATCACCTGCTTCGCGGCTGGAAAATCAACGCAGCGCCTGTTTTGCTGCTGCCACATGGACACAGCACGTTCAGATTTTCGACGCATCGCACCTGTGCACCAAGTTCTTCATCAACTTTGCCCAGCAGTTAGGAACCGAGGCCGTGTGTACGGAAACTGACGCATCAACTTCCCCTTTTAGTAACAAATCGACACATCACCTCCCCTGCGCTGCAGTAAGGAATCAACGCATCACCTCCCCTGGCTGTAAGGAATCAAAGCCTCACCTCCCCTGGGAGTAAGGAACTAACGCATTGCTTCACTTTTCTGGCGCCTCGTCTCCCCTGGGCTTGTTTTTGTCTTTTAACGCATCCCAGATACTTTGTGGTAAAAGTGACGCATCCATAGTTTCCTATGGAGTGAACCGTTTTGAATCTTTTAAAAGTGATATCTTTGCTTGTGTATGTTGGATTTTTGTTGTTTTGGTCTTGTTTAATTCAGATAAATATTTGTTATTTTTCTAAACTGGAGTGATGTCCTTTTGTAGTGATTTCACTCTGTTACTGTGTGTGTATTTACAAATACGTTATACATAGCCTCTGAGATAAGCCTGACTGCTTGTGCCAAGCTACCAGAAGGTGAGCAGGGGTAATCTTACCGGTGTAATCCCCTTACCCTGACTAGAATAAGGGTCCCTACTTGGACAGGGTGCAAACTGCAAACCACTGCCAGCTAGAGACCCCCAATTCTAACAGTATGTATTAACTCTCTTTGGTCGAGTGGTCCTTTTGATAAACGCAGCTCAGAAAGTGACTACCTGAAGTCATTATTAGGTTTTGGAATTTAACTTTCCAGACCAGAATAACCACTTTAGAATACCTTGAAAAGACTTTAAGGAGCTCTTGAGGCTCACAGAGAATCTTGAAGCCTGAGGAAACCAGTTTACAGAAAATTATTAAGTCAAAGGTGTCTAGAGAACGTTTCAATGAGCAATTCACCCTCAGTACCAGTGTACTGGGAGAACTTCAGTTCAGCAAAGCTAAAACACATTCATAGAAATGTTTGTGACCACTAAGGCGACCTTTCACCCAATGCGACGCCTCACTATGAAACGCACCAGCTCAGGTAAATTAGGCAAAATTAAAACTTGGCATTATTGTTTGAAGTCGAGATGCTCTGGCCTCAAAAGGCTTTGGGACGAAAGTTTGGGACTTGTACTTTGTAAGTACCTTCGAACCTTGTTCACAATTCGTTTATGCAGTAGACAAGGGCACTTAAACTCTACTTTCTTCCACACTCAGCAGTGAATGTTTCATTCCACTCTCAAGACATGACAGAGAGGTACTTGTGGTCAAATAGAGAAGCAAGGAAGACAAATGGAAAAAAAGGTCAACAAATGTGGAAAACAGCGATCTTGAGCCTATTTGTAATTTAAACTCTATTCTAGGGGGCTTATATACAAGTCACTTGCGCCGCCGGTGCGTCACTTTTTGTGAAGCACCGGCGGCGCATTTTGCTGCCCCATATTTACAAGGACACGAAAAGGCACCCTGTGTGGCTTTTCCTGCCCTTGTAAATATGGCCCCTTTACACGCAGCACTTTGCGTGAATGGGGCGTTCCATGGGTGTTGCTGTGGGTGTTCCCACGCAACACCCATGTAACCTGACACATTTCCAGATTTACGAGAAATCGTAAACCTGGAAATGCGTCTGAATGATACGCCTCCCAGGGGAGGCGCAACGAGGAGAAATGTTGTCATTTCTCCTCGTTTCTTTCCTCTTTCTATGCGTGCTGCAGTCTGTAGCACACATAGAATGAAGAAATCCCCTCTTATGATTGTTTATGTGCAGGAAGGTGTCCCTTCCTGCACATAAACAATCATTCAAAAAAATGACGTTTTACAAGTTCTATGTGTGCTAATGCAGCACACATAGAAGTTGAAAAACGCCATTTCAGATTGTTTATGTGCAGGAAGGGGACCCTTCCTGCACATAAACAATCATCCCCGTGACGCAGGCATGCTTGCACCGTGGTGCAAGGGTGCCTGCATCAGCGCATGGCAGCTAATTGTGCGCCAGCGCAGGGGAGAGCAAAGGGATCCGTCATATCCTTGTAGATATGACGCATCCCTGTGCTTTGAAAGTGCTGCAGCGTGGCGCAGCCAAAGCGCTTGCAGTGCCGCGCTGCAGCACTTTCTTGTAAGTGAGGCCCTAGATCTAAAAGAATAGCATTGCCCTTCTTTCGCACGATTTCAGATACATTTTTGCTTTTACTTTAATCCAGTAGTTAAAGGTTACGTATTCATGTGGATTGGGAGATTTGTGGTGAAGCACATCAAAAGGACAGCTTCTGTCTCCATTTACCTGTTTGCAGATTTTTGAAAGGGAAGAACGGGTAAATGGAGGTGACTCCTGTAGAAATGATTGGTTCTTAAGACGTCAAAGCTTCAAAGGAAAAAGTGGAAGCAGCAGTGGCAGGCTTAGCTGGGTTATTAAAAGACAGTGTTTGCAATCTCAAAGTGGGCGTGTTTGAGCTTGTTCTACTTGATACAGTCTCCAATCTATTCTAAATCCAGGTATAATACGCTCTCTGATTAAATCAAGGTCAGGCACACCAGTACGTACAATACCAGGCTATCGCTTTCATAAACATGTTTCATCAGCTCATGTCTCATCAGCTCCTGCCCTTATGCTATTAGTGTGTCTCAGGGGCTCTCCCTCAACCTCTGTGTGTCCCTCTTCAGTTTCCATGCACTTCCTACCCCCCTCTCAAAAACTCTCTCTCACTCGAGCTCCTGCAAAAGTGAAACTATTTACTAACTACTTCAGTACAGTCCTGCCAAGTGTCACGCATCAAGTGTTACACTAATTCTTTTTTGGGTAATTTGCTGCATTACCGCCAGGGTCATAGATTGTTATGCATTATGGCTTAGCCATTGTCATGTGGCTCATTTCCCTTAGCTGGAATGGGCACTGCACAGATAGCTATAGGCAAGGCTGTGATTCGGAGCAGGCAATGAGAAGTTCAGTTTGCTGCACATATTAGCGCTGCCTACCCACCAGCAAAAAGAACAAAAATGACACTTCAACAATCCGCCTGTGGAATGCTACATCACGACCATTGCTATCAGTGCAATGGCAACCACTGACGTTCTGGGCCCAAAAGCAAAAATTTGTTGTAATCCCACAAACAACATTTGTGGTGACCATACTGCATTTCTTTATTTCATTGTGTGATGTTCCTGGTTTAGACTGGTACATTTTGACAACCTAATAATTTTGACAAAAATGAAGGGAACATTTCTCTCAAATCAATGATTGTGTTCATCAAAATGAGTGAGGGAGGAGCAGCGGTGGCTCAGGAAAGGAAAAATAAAACGACATTCGTTTTATTTTTCATTTCCTGCCGAGTCTTGGGGGCGGGGCCTGGTCGTGACAGGCACTGAGAGGAATGATAGTGCACTCCCATCGCTGTGCATGAATGTTTGGCCAGCTGTCTCAGGCCAGGCTAAACCATCATGCGCAGTGAAAGCTCTCTCCAGCAACGCAGTTGGGTTGGACAGAGCAGGCACAGACTCACAGTCTGTCCTGGACAGTAGCGTCCCGTGGAGGGAGTTCCGTGTGGCGGTGAGGCGGGGCGGGGGAGGGGCAGGGTGGGAGGTAGTAAACACCGGAATATGGATGCACGGAGGTAAGTAAACAATTAAATAAATAAAACGAATTTCGTTGCGTGCGCTGCATCGCGATGCAGTGCGCGCAACAAAATTCGTTTTATTTATTTAATTGTTTACTTACCTCCGTGCATCCATATTCTGGTGTTTACTACCCCCCACCCGGCCCCTCCCCCGCCCCACCTCACCGCCCCACGGAACTCCCTCCACGGGACGCTACTGGTCCTGAAGCACAAATCGAGGGCGCTCAGGCCAATCCAGATGCTGCTCTCATGCACGAGAGCAGCTTCAGGATTGGCCGCAGGGTATTCTGGGAGCCTGTGCTTTCCCGAAGAGGTGAAGAGAAACTGACGCAGCTGGCTGAAGGTGTTTTTTCTTTTTTTTATTCCCCCCCCAAGACCCCTAGTGCCCTTCCCCCTCTTCCAACCACTGCCCCGACCCCCCCCACCCCCCGCCAGCATCAGGGCCGGACTGGGAACCGAAACCGGCCCTGGCAAACTGCTCGGCCGGGCCCCCCTGGGGGGGAGGGGGGTGCAGCCGAGCGGTTTGCTAGTGCCGGTTTCGGCCGATTTTGTTACAGGGGGCCGATTTTTCCGACCCCCGGTAACAAAAACGGCCCCCAGGGGCCCAAAACCGGCCCCCACCCTGGCGGCCCACCGGGGAAACGCCCGGTGCCCGCTACAGCCAGTCCGGCCCTGGCCAGCATACGGGACACTCCTGGAGAGGAGTCTTCCCCTCCTATATCTTTATGGCAGCAGCGCGGACACACACCCTACAGGCAATACAGAGATTGGCAGAGGCGGGCTTGGTCAGTGTTTTCCGACTCGCTCACATTGCTGTTCGTAAATTTTAAAAATGTTACGAATTGAATGAGTTTGACCTTTGCTAATTGCATCTGTTCTCGAATCTGACTTGCACTGAAATATTTTACTTACGTGTATTTGACTGCTCGCTCCCTTTTAATTTTAATTTGCACAAGGCACCTTGATTCATTGCACTAGAAAAGCTTCTTTTAAATCACGCCGTGATTTTTAAAAGGGAATTAATTGTGAAGGGAACTCAGGTGTGCAGAAGGCGGAGAACTCAGCAAGAACTACAGAAGGTGGGGAGGTATCGGGACACAAAGCGGTGCCATTTTGGGGCAGGACACTCTGTAGTGCTCAAAGTGATCTGAAGGAGGAGTCTTCCCCTCCTATATCTGGGCGGTTTCAGTGACCTGGTTCTTGTGCCACGGCTTGAAGACATAGCAGGACCAATAGCAGACTTTAAGCTGATGTCTGTCTGTGACCCCTCCATGGAGGCAATAAAGGGCACAGTTCGCAAACTGCAGTTGTGAGTCCCCCTACGACCCTATGCCACCACACATCCTGAAGACTATTGCAGATACTATTTCCCCCACATACCAGTAGCTATTTGCTATCTCCATCCATTCTGGCATTATTCCTGATGACTGCAAAAAGGGCAAACGTTATTCCCCTGCTCAAAAAGGCAAATGCTGACCCTGAAATACTAGCAAACTTAAGACCAGTCACTCTACTGACAGCAGCCACTAAGAATCTGGAAAGGTGATGAACTGCCAACTCACCACCTTTCCGGCTGAAAACAAGTTGCCAATTCGGCTTGAGAGCACGTCACAGCACTGAGACGACATTGCTGGAGGTCTCTGAATTCATTAAGACCAGGGGGCATATTTGCTAGGAAGTGGCGGAGCGCAGCGTTAGCCACCTTGGCTTAACACTGCGCTCCGCCACTTCCAAAACGCAGGGCTGCACCGTATTTACAAGGATACAGTGCAGCCCTGCATTTCCCCCTGCTCTGGCGCTAATTTTAGCTGACTAGCGCCAATGCAGACACCCTTGCACCATAGTGCAAGGGTACCTCCGCTGTAGGGGAAGTCGTCCCTTCCTGCACATAAACAATCTGAAATGGCATTTTGAAACTTCTGTGCGTGCTGCTTAATGTAGCACACATAGAAGTTGCAAAATGTCATTTTTTAAATTGATTGTTTATGTGCAGGAAAGGTCACCTACCTTCCTGCACATAAACAATCAATGGCCTTTTGCTGTTTCTATGTGTGCTGCACAATGCAGCACACATAAAAACAGCAAAAACGAGGAGAAATGAAACATTTCTCCTCGTTGCGCCTGTTTAAGACCAGGTTTTCCCTGGTCTTAATTTTGGCGCTGCCACATATGTACGCTGCCCTTGTAAATATGGGGCAGCATCAAAATCAATGGGTGTTGCAGTGGAACGCCCACCATAACACCCATTGCCCGCCCCTTTCACGCTAAGTATAGCGTGATAGGGGGCCTTATTTACAAGGCAGCGTTAATCCACATTAAGTGGCTTAACGCTGGCTTGTAAATAAGACGAAGCCCATATCGCCACAGGAACGTCACTAAAAGTGACGTTCCTGTGACAATAGGGGTGTGTAAATATGCTCCCAGGTTTGATTCAGGACTCAATGTTGCTCTGGTGCAGTTGGACCTGTCAGCAGCATTTGATATGGCGGACCATAACATCTTGCTGCATAGCCAGAACACCTGGGGGTGACGAATCAGCCTTAGGCTGGCTGGCCTCCTGTCCTGAGAGATGAGAACAGATAGTGTGGATGAAGCCCTTTCCCTCTGGAGCCAAATTGTTGAAAAGGGGGGTGCTGTAGGGCTAATCCCTGAGTCCTACTCTTTTCAACATTTATATGACCCCATTGGCATTTTGAGTCGAATTCTTCGGCATAAAATATGCAGACAATACGCAGCTTCTGCTCACGTACGACGGGGACCCAGCGAGCGCAAAAGAAGCATTTGCACTTTGCATGAAGGCACTGCTTGAATGGCTCAGGACTAACAAATTACAGTCAATCCAGACAAAACTGAGATTCTACTGTTATGGTTGAACTCCCTCCCCGGGTGGACAGGAGACTGACCTCACAGCATCCCCCCCCTCCACCCACTCCAATGGCGGCAGCCAGAAATCTGGGAGTTATGTTTGTCTCTCAACTCTCTTTCAGTGCCCAGGTGTCGTAGTAGTTAAATCATGCTTCTGGATCTGTCACATGCTCAGGAAATTCCTCAACTTCCTGCCACACGACGCACAAATCACTGTGGTCAAGGCGCTGATTCTTTCTAGGCCGGACTATGTTAATGTTTTGTACCTAGGTCTCACAGAATATTTAGTTCAGAGTTTACAGGTGGTACAGAACATGGCAGTCCGCCTACTCTATAAACTACCCAACCACCATTCAGTATCTCTGCTTCTACGGGGCCTGCCGGACGGAGCTCAAGCCCTGGGCCCGGTCCCAGCTTCCGAACCCTAGCCAGGCCGGGGAGAGCCTCCCCCAGCCCCGGTGGACCCCCGTACCCAGGGCCCGGACCCTCGGCTGGCTTGCAGGACGGGGGTCTCCCGCACCCCGGGCCCCGCCGGACGGAGCTCGAGCCCCGGGCCCGGTCCCAGCTTCCGAACCCTAGCCAGGCCGGGGAGAACCTCCCCCAGCCCCGGTGGACCCCCGTCCCCAGTGCCCGGACCCTTGGCTGGCTTGGAGGACAGGAGGCTCCCGCACCCCGGGGCCTGCCGGACGGAGCACAAGCCCCGGTCCCAGCTTCTGAGCCCTAGCCAGACTGGGGAGAGCCTCCCTGGGCCCCGGTGGACTCCCGTCCCCAGCGCCCGGACCCTCGGCTGGTTCGCAGGACGGGGGGCTCCTGCACCCCGGGACCTGCCAGATGGAACTCAAGCCCCGGACCCGGTCCCAGCTTCCGAGCCCTAGCCAGGCCGGGGAGAGCCTCCCCGGGCACCGGTGGACCCCCGTCCCCAGTGCCCAGACCCTCGGCTGGCTTGCAGGACGGGGGGCTCCCGCACCCCGGGGCCCGCCGGACGGAGCTCGAGCTCCGGGCCCGGTCCCAGCTTCTGAACCCTAGCCAGGCCGGGGAGAGCCTCCCTGTGCCCCAGTGGACCCCCGTCCCCAGCGCCCGGACCCTCGGATGGCTTGCAGGACAGGGGGCTCCTGCACCCCGGGGCCCGCCGGACGGAGCTCAAGCCCCAGGCCCGGTCCCAGCTTCTGAGCCGTAGCCAGGCTGGGGAGAGCATCCCCGGGCCACGCTGGACCCCCGTCCCCAGCAGCCGGACCCTCGGCTGGTTTGCAGGATGAGGGGCTCCCATACCCTGGGACCCGCCGGACGGAGCTCAAGCCCCGGGCCCGGTCCCAGCTTCCGAGCCCTAGCCAGGCCGGGGAGAGCCTCCCCGGGCACCGGTGGACCCCCGTCCCCAGCGCTCGGACCCTCAGCTGGCTTGCAGGACAGAGGGCTCCCGCACCCCGGGGCCGGCCGGACGGAGCTCAAGCCCCGGGCCCGGTCCCAGCTTCCGAACCCTAGCCAGGCCGGGGAGAGCCTTCCCGGGCCCCGGTGGACCCCCGTCCCCAGCGCCCGGACCCTCGGCTGGCTTGCCGGACAGGGGGCTCCCACACCCCGGGGCCCGTCGGACAGTGCTCAAGCCCCGGGCCCGGTCCCGGTCCCAGCTTCTGAGCCCTAGCCAGGCTAGGGAGAGCCTCCCTGGGCCCCAGTGGACCCCTGTCCCGAGCGCCCGGACCCTCAACTGGTTTGCTGGATGGGGGCTCCCGCACCCTGGGACCCGCCGGACGGAGCTCAAGCCCCGGGCCCAGTCCCAGCTTCCGAGCCCTAGCCAGGCCGGGGAGTGCCTCCCCGGGCACCAGTGGACCCCCGTCCCCTGCGCCTGGACCCTCGGCTGGCTTGCAGGATGGGGGGCTCCCACACCCCGGGGCCTGCCGGACGGAGCTCAAGCCCTGGGCCCGGTCCCAGCTTCCGCACCCTAGCCAGGCCGGGGAGAGCCTCCCCCAGCCCCGGTGGACCCCCGTCCCCAGTGCCCGG